>JARBWK010001356.1:0-19657 GCA_030556195.1 Anolis apletophallus | reverse complement strand
GGGTGGCTACAAACGTGAAGAAGCAGGCAAGTGGAGGGGAAGGGAAGGGAGGGGGAAGAAGGGGAGGCAGCCAGGAGCAAGAGCATGCCTTCGCCCTTCTCCTCCTCCACTGCCTCCTTGCGCGCTCCCCCCTACCTCTTGCCTTGGCGTTCTTTCCCTTCTTCTGTTTCCTGTCTTCCTGTTTCCTTCCCTCCCTCCCTCTCTCTTTCCCCCTTTCATTTCTTCCACCACCTGAACGGAAGAGGGAAGGAGCGGGAGTGCAGCGATGGAGGGGGGCGGGGCCAGAGCGGGAAGGGGGCGGGGCCGAGGCTGGAGCGTGCCGGGGGGGGGCATCCATTTCCTTCCCGGCTTCCTCCTTTTCTGCCTCTTTGGGCATATTGAGGATTTGTGCCAAGTTTGGTCCTGATCCATCATTTTTGAGTCTACAGTGCTCTCTGGATGTAGGAGAACTACAACTCCCAAACTCAAGTAAATGCCCAGCATACACTTTCAGTACTTTGGTCTCAGGAGAGTTCAATGTGCCAAGTTTGGTTTTGAGTCTCCTCCCCGTAGCTCCTCCCTCCATCCTAAAGCCACCACACTGGCCTGAGAAAAAAAGGGCTTCGGCCAGTTCTGCGCCTGCGCGTGGGGTGCCATAGACTCTCAGAGGCCGTTCAAGGAGGGAGGGGCCGGTGTGAGGAGGAAGGGGCGGAGCCGCGAAGGGAAGCCCCGCCCTTGGGGCTGCTGCCGCACATGCGTGGCATCGGCTACGGGGGTGGGGCTTCCCTTTCTCCTCTTCGCGCCAGCGAGGAGGAAGAGGCAGAGCCGCCGAGAGGAAGAGGCGGAGCCGGAGCCCGCGAGGAGGAAGAGGCGGAGCCGTGGAGGCTGAGCCTTTGGCCTAGGGCGCCAAAAGGGCTTAATCCAGGCCTGTGTAAGGGAGAATTCTTTCCAGAAGGTTCAGAAGGCTGTTCGCGCAAGCGCAAATATATCATATGTACATATTCACAGTTGACCACGAAAAGGTAAACATCCATTTCAGAAAACCTAATAATAATAATATACAATAAGGAATACATAATAATATTTATTATTTATTATTACCATTGCTATTTAAATAATATATAATAAATGATATATAACAATAATATTGTACTATAGCAATAGGAGGGGCATCTCTTCTAACAAACAGCAGGCATGTGATCCGAGGTCTGAAGTAGCCTGGAGTCTGCCTGTCTGTCTGTGGCCTGCGGCCCCGTGGTCTATGATTTGTCTGTCTGCCTACCGTGATGATGTGGTCTGCAGCCCCTTACCTCCCTGCCAGAGCGGTCCCTATTGATCTACCTACTCACATTTGCATGTTTCTCGGAACTGCTAGGTTGGCAGAAGCTGGGGCTGACAGCGGGAACTCACCCCACTCCCCAGATTCGAACCTACAACCTTTTGGTCAGAAAGTTCAGCAGCTCAGCGGTTTAACCTGCTGTGCCACCAGGGGCTCCTATGGCTATGTTACAATATTATTGTTATATATCATTTATTATATATTATTTAAATAGCAATTGTAATAATAAATAAATATTATCATTTAACCTATGACACCCATTGGGATTGGTAGATCCCATAATAATAATGACAACAACAATAAAGCAGGCTCTCAGTCTAGCACAGCCATTGGAATTGTTTATTATTATTATTATTATTATTAGGTTTTCATTTCCAACCCTTCTTCCATTATTGTATATTATTATTATTATTATTAGATTTTCATTTCCAACACTTCTTCCTTTATTGTATTATTAATTATTATTAGGTTTTCATTTCCAACCCTTCTTCCTTTATTGTATATTATTATTATTATTAGGGTTTCATTTCCAACCCTCCTCCTTCCATTTCCAACATTTCTCCCCTTTTCTTAGGAAAGTCCTAGATCATTGCAATAAGTTTATGTAGGAGAACATGGACACCTCCGGAGAGGAGGCGAGGCCATGGATGGGCCTCTCGCCTGTACATCGAATGGGACTTTCTCACCCGCTGGAGGAGAAGACGCCGTCGCGTGTGTTTGGTGCGCATGCCGCTCGGGAGGCCTTTGGGGCCACACAGCATTCCCAAACGGGGAACTGACCACATGAGGGACGCAAACCTCCATCATACTTGCAGTTATAATGGAAGCAACCGTCTTCTTGAAATAAATCTGCACAGCTCCAGTGGACGTTAGACATCTTAATACTACTATTTCCCTTGGTCAAGAAATGGGACGGCTGAGTTTTGGATGTTTATAGAAATCGATTAAATTATTGTACGTCGTTATTTGTGGAACCGCACCCCGCACCCACCTTATTCTCATTGATTATTGAATTTTGTATCTATAACTATTGAATATATGAATAATACATTATATTGATGATACACATGATATTTGATTACACGGTCATATATTTTTTATTAATAAAATATTGAATTCTGCGATTTTGAGTTGTCTGATTACAATGTACATATACATGGCAAACATTCAATGCCATAGACACAAAACACATATAGGCAGGCAGTCAGAGGCTATTTAACATTCCAACTTCTGGCCACCAGGGGAGCTGTTGCTTCACCGTCCATCTGCAACACTGATGAAGTACTTTCCGCATTCCCCGCAGGCTTTTTGCTGGTAATTTTTTATGGCCTTGTAAATTTTGTTAAATTAGCCCCCCCACACATGAGTGGCACCTAAATTTCCTACTTGACAGATGCAACTGTCTTTCGGGTTGCAAAGGTCGACAACAAGCTACACAATTGGCCAGAAGCTCACTCCGACCCGGGCTGGCTTCGAACTCATGATTTTCGGTCAGTGATCTTTAATGCGCCACAATCCTGATGCATTCATAAACCCAATAGGTTAGATTTGGGTTTTGTCTTCCATGGGAATTATAATCATCATCACATTATTATTATTATTATTATATTTAAGTATTTCATTCTATTTAATTATTAATATTATATTACTATATTTTTATTCTATTTAATTATTCTATTTTATATTATTATAATTCTATTTTATGATATTCTGTTATTACTATCATACCTTATATTTTTATATTTTATTTTATTACTTTATTTATTTTAATATAATATACTTTAATGTTTATTATATTATGATATAATGCTTTAATACTTAATTATTATATTATTCTATTCAATTGTTATTATATTATTACATTATAATGATATAATGTTTTTAATAATAATAATAATACAATAATTACTAAATAGAATAATATAATTTTGTCATTATTTTATTACATTATAATAATTATAATATAATAATATGTTACATATTATATTGCCAAAAGGCTAGAGAGCCCATCCTGTCCTTTGACGCTCTTTGTCAGACCCTTCGGTTGTGATCTGTCTGGCATGGGAGGCCCTACCAGTGGCTATTATGCCACCGCCAGCATAGCTCACAACTTCATTAGGGTACGCAAGCCTCTCCCCCACTGCAAGGGGGCGCCAATGGAGAGGCTCCTTGTGTGTTGCTGGGAAAAAGGTGAACTGCCATCAGATCTCCGAGATGCAGTTATCATCAATCACCCTGTATAAGAAAAAAGGAACAAAATCCGATCGCTCAAACTATCGAGTTATAACACTGCTCTCCATTGCTGGAAAAATCCTTGCAAGGATACTCCTGAACAGATTAGTTCCTGCTATTGCAGAAGAACTCCTGGAAAGCCAATGCGGATTCAGAGCTAATAGGAGCAACCGCGCCCCCCCGGCAAAGGTGCCGAACCAATTTGGGTTCGCCCGAGGGGACCTATGGAACCAACTAGGTTCCTGAATGCCTTGAGGGATTTGGAGCCTGCCAGCGATTCGCTCGGTGAGCTGGTTACCACCTGGAACCACGCGCTGTCCTCCGCTCTCGACGAGATCGCCCCTAAACGCCCTCTCAAACCCCCGCGCATCCTGTTCACCTTGGTACACAGATGCACTAAGATCTATCAAGCGGGAGAAGAGACGGCTAGAGCGCAGCTTGAAGAAGCTCCGCGACGGGCCATCGACATCAGCTTATAAGCTTTTATGGATGCTTATGAGCATGCTGTCAGGAGGCGAAAAAGTTTATTATGCCTCCTTGATAGCGTCTGCGGATTCACGCCCAGCTCAATTGTTCAGGATAATTCGGCAGCTGACGATGGTCCCTACCATCCCAAACAATGACAATTCGGCCCTTTCTGCTGAGGTTTTTCAGAATCACTTCGCAGACAAGATTGCGTTGCTCCGCCGGGACCTTCCTTCCACACTTGATACAGTCCAGGAGCTGGAGACTCCGTGGCCCTCCGCCGGGTCCACCTTCGACCGGTTTCGACCACTGGACGCAGAGGATGTTGACAAGATTGTCGCAGCCCTTAAGTCGACCACCTGCTCCTCGACCCGTGCCCCCTCCACGCTGATTCGAGCTTGCGTGGAGGGGGGTTACGAGGCCCCCTCTGTTGAAGATAGTCAACTGCTCCCTTGAGCAAGGGGCTTTTCCAGAGGAGCTAAAAGAGGCGGTGGTCAGTCCATTGCTGAAGAAGCCCGGACAAGACCCCGCGGCTCCTCCAATTTCCGCCCAGTGTCGAACCTTCCGTACCTGGGCAAGGTGATTGAGAGGGCAGCAATGGACCAGCTGCAGACCTTCTTGGATGACGCAACCTGGCTAGACCCCTTCCAGTCCGGCTTCCGTTCAGGCCATGGGACGGAGACTGTCCTGGTCTCCATCACAGACCTACTCCGCTGCCACTTGGACCGAGGTGGATCGGCGCTGCTCGTGTTATTGGACCTCACGGCAGCGTTTGATACCGTCGATTACCAACTTTTGATACACCGCCTGGCGGTGGCGGGGTGAGGGGACAGCCCTCAACTGGCTGTCCTCCTTCCTCCAACGCCGCCAGCAGTGAGTGAAGTGGGGAGGGGCGGTCTCCGGAGGCTCCCCGCTGAGTTGCGGGGTGCCTCAGGGGGCTATCCTCTCCCCGCTGTTATTTAACATCTATATGCGACCACTCGCCCAACTGGTACGGAGTTTTGGGCTGGAGTGTCATCAGTACGCTGATGATACCCCGCTCATTCTGAGGTTGGACCCTGGGGGAGTCTCTGTGCCCGATAATTTCCATCTTTGCCTTGAAGCCGTTACTGGATGGCTGCGAGCCAGTAAGTTGAAGGTGAACCCGGCGAAGACGGAGATCTTGTGGCTGGGCCGCCGGGGGGGGGGGGGTAGTGACCCAGTTGCCAACTTTCGATGGTGTGGCCCTCTGCCCTCAGCCATCGGTAAAAGTCTAGGGGTCCGGCTGGGCGCCCACCTGTCCATGGAGGAGCAGATTGGCTGCACCTGCAGGACAGCATTCTACCACCTACGGTTGGCTAAGCGCCTGGCTCCCTACCTCTCCCAACGCGACCTTGCTACGGTGATCCAAGCCACGGTCATCTCGAGGCTCGATTACTGTAATGCGCTCTACATTGGCCTTCCCTTGTCGATGATCCGGAGCTTAAGCTAGTGCAGCACGCCGCAGCCCGCCTCCTCCTGGGTGCTGCAAGATCTGACCGCGCGACCCCACTCCTGCGCGAGCTGCACTGGCTTCCGATTGAATTCCGGTCCTCTTCAAGGTGTTAGTTCTCACCTTTAAGGCCATCTATGGTTTGGGGCCAGTGTACCTGAGGGAGCGACTTACCCCTTATGTGCCCGCGAGATCACTGCGCTCTGAGGAGCTTAACCTCCTTGAGGTGCCTTCCCTTGGAACCTGCAGACTGGCCACTACACGGCGGAGGGCATTCTCTGTAGCTGCCCCAAGTCTCTGGAACGGCCTCCCGGAGGAGATCCGCGCCATCCGCGCTCTTCTGCCCTTCCGCAAGGCCTTGAAGACTTGGCTCTTTAGGAAGGCGTTTGGCCCTTAACTCAACCACACTGTGTGCCATGCCGCCTATCCCCCCCAGATTCTTATCTCGTCCCCCAGCCTTTGCTGAGGGCTAGTGTTTTTAATATGTTTTAACTGCTTTGATGTTTAATGTGTTTTAACTGTTTAATCTGTTTTATTACTCACGGTGTTTATGCTTCTTCTGTAAACCGCTCTGAGCTCCGGAGTGAGCGGTATACTAAATCGAAGTTAATAAATAAATAAATAAATAAATATGGTTTTGCCCTTAGAGAACTGCAAGAGAAATGTAGAGAGCAGAACAAAGGACTCTATGTAACATTTGACGCCCTGTAGCACAGCAGTTCTCGTTTGTGCCTGGAGGGCAGGGGATAGGACCTGGGGTTCCATTAGCATTAGAACCAGCGGTGCCAGAACAGGATTCAGAGGATGAGCTAGATGACTGGGGCGAAGGGCAGCTTTCCCCTCAGGGGCCTCTTTCGCCCACAGAGAGCTTGGCCTGGGAAGAAATGTGTTTTGGTCCTCGTGAAGATTCAGATAGCCAGGTGCAGATAGATAGCAATTCGGGGAGTTATGAACATCCGGGGGGGAGATCTTCTCAGGAGCCTCCTGAGGAAGATATGGAAGAAGGCGCATGGGAAACGGCTAGGGAGGAGAGCTCCCAGGGAGATAGAAACACAGCTGTGGAGAGACAAGGTCGAACCTTTGATAGGAGATGGAACATAGAGTCTAGCAGAAGGGAATGGTCTAAGAGCATAGACCGGCCGAGGTCCGTGAGCAGCGATTGGAGAAGCCTAGAGCGTCGGGGACCTCGGCCGAAGGATTAAGTATAGGATCCGTGGGAACGAATCCTCAGTGCTCCGGCCACGTCTTATCTGAATAGGCGTGAAGCGGAGTGGGACCACAAGCTAAGCCAGCCCGTGGTCATCAAGCCTTGCCTTGCCTTGTTCCTGATCCGCATAGCCTTGCGGAGCCTTGCCCTGTTTCCTGATCCGCATAGCCTTGCGGAGCCTTGCCAAGCTTTTTGCCTATTTGCTACGTTACCTTGGACATTGTTACTTCAAGCTTTTTGGATTGCTTTTATATTCTATTGGACATTATTCATTGAAACTGTTATTATTCTTCAATAAAGTAGTTAGCCTTCATTCTGTCTCTGTGTGTGTGATTAAGGGGCCGGTCAAGTCCGTGCATCGTGACACGCCCTCACCAAAGCCTTCGACACTGTGAGCAGAAAAGGTCTGTGGCAGATCCTGGAATGTCTAGGATGTCCTTCCAAATTCCTCAAAACCGATTATCCTGTTACACGAGGGCCAGCGCGGTCAAGTCAGATACGGCAATGCTCTCTCGGAGCCCTTTCTCATAACTAATGGAGTGAAACTGCCTTTGATACGGTGGACCACGATCTGCTGATTCAACAACTAGCTGCCACGGGAATCCAAGGATCAGCCATAACTTGGTTCAACTTGTTCTTGCGAGGACGCAGTCAGCGAGTAGAATGGCTAGGCCAAACATCTAGAAAGTCCCTTCTTCAGTGTGGAGTACCCCAAGGCGCCATATTATCACCTATGCTGTTCAATATCTATGTCCGGCCTCTCGCTGGACGAGTCCGGAGCTTTGGGCTGGAATGCTACCAGTATGCCGACGACACTCAGCTCCTCCTAAAGTTGGAACCTGGAGCAACCTCGGTGCCTGCCAACTTTACCCAGTGCCTAGGAGCAGTGACGAGATGGCTACGGGCCCACAAACTGAAAGTAAATCCAGCAAAGACTGAAATTTTGTGGCCGGGCCGCCCATCAGAACTAGTCAATCCACTGCCACCCTTCGAAGGGAAACCGCTGACTCCATCTCCCACTGTGAAGAGCCTCGGTGTCATCCTGGACTCTAAAATGATGATGGAGGCCCAGATCGCCTCCACGAGCAAAAGGGCCTTCTTCCACCTACGCCAAGCGAGGCAACTGGCGCCCTATCTACCAACGGAGGCGCTGGCTACGGTAATCCATGCCACGGTTACATCGAGGCTGGATTATTGCAACGCTTTATACGTGGGTCTTCCTCGGTCAGTAACTCGCAAGATCCAGATTGTAGAAAATGCTGCCGCCAGGCTCCTCACGAAAACACCTATGAGGTGTCACATAATGCCATCCTTACAGCATTTGCACTGGCTGCCGCTCGAGTACAGAGTCCTTTATAAGTCCCTGAACCTGACATTTAAGGCCTTGTGGGGCCAGGGTCCTACATACCTAAAAGACCGTCTGATACCACCCATCCATCTGGGAGCACCACGGCCAGCCTACGAGAACCTTTTCTGTGACCCAGGTCCGAGAGAGGCTCATCTGGAGTCCACGAGACAGAGATCTTTCTCCATTGTGGCCCCTGTCCTGTGGAACTCTCTGCCGCCAGACCAAAGAGCCATCCTCGACCTGCCTTCATTTCTGGCGGCACTTAAGACATGGCTATTTAGAAGAGCTTATGCATGAGTGACAGTCAGTGACAATCTGCCTATTCCAATATTTTAACATTTTAATAATTTAATATTTTAATATTTTAGCATTGTAAATGCCAAACTATGTAAGTCGCCCGGAGCACATCTGTGGAGGGCGACTCATAAATAATAAAATTAGTTAGTTAGTTAGAAACAAGGTTGTGTTCTTGCACCAACCCTATTTACAATCTTCTTCAGCATGATGCTCCAAAGGGCTACGGCAGACCTCGAAGAGGAAGACGGCATATATATATACAGTATCGTACTGATGGTAGCTTGTTCAACTTAAGCCGCCTGAGGGCTCGCACTAAGACTCTATCTAGTCCGTGAGCTGCTTTCTGCTGACGATGCTGCCCTTGTCACCCACACAGAAGCAGCCCTGCAGCGCCTCACATCCTGCTTTGCAGCAGCTGCAGACCTGTTTGGGCTGGAAGTCAGCCAGAAGAAAACGGAAGTCCTCTACCAGCCCGCACTACAGGAAGAACACCATCATCCCCACGTCAGCATAGGCACATCTGTGCTTAAGTCCGTTCAGCAGTTCACCTCCCTGGGAAGCATCATCTCTTCAGACGCCAAGATTGAGAAAGAGATAGATCACAGATTAGCAAAGGCATAGAGTGCAATTGGAAGGCTTCGCAAAAGAGTCTGGAGCAACAAGCACCTGAGGTAAAGCACCAAAATCAGTGTGTACAGAGCTATCGTACGGTCTATTCTCCTCTATGGGTCTGAAACATGGGTCACCTGTTGCCAACACCTACGACTCCTCGAACGCTTTCATCAGCGCTGTCTTTGCACAATCCTAAATATACACTGGGCCGACTATGTGACGAATGTTGCTGTCCTTGAGCAAGCAGAGATCACCAGCGTTGAGGCCATGCTATTGAGAACACAGCTGCGCTGGGCAGGGCACGTCTCTAGGATGGAGGACCACCGCCTCCCAAAGATACTACTCTATGGTGAACTCGCAAGAGAGGCGCCCCAAAGCAGAGATATAAGGACTCCCTGAAACAACATCTCAGGCTCGGCCAGATTGATCACCAAAAATGGTCCACCCTGGCCTCACATCGGGAGGCATGGAGACGCACTCTCCACAACGCTGCGGCCTCTTTCGAGAAGACACGCCGAATGGGTCTGGAAGAGAAACGTTAACACAGAAAGAACCGCAACTTGGAAACAACATCACCCAAGGAGACTTTCTGCTGTGCTTTCTGCAACCGGACTTGCCTATCTCAGATTGGCCTTTTTAGTCATCAACGCGCTTGTAAAAAGCGTGGGATGAGTCCTTCCTGAATCTTCGTTCGCGAAGTAATGCCGAGAGATTATATGTATACCCTTCTTCATCTCCCCAAAGGTGACTCAAAGTGGCTTTGACAAAAAAGTATTAGTATACAATTAAAAAGTATTATAATGTAATATAGAGCAGTGTTTCTCAACCAGTGTACCGTGGCGCACTAGTGTGCCGTGAGCTATCATCAGGTGTGCTGTGGGAAATTGGCACTCCCCCTCTCCTAGCAGCCCCCTCACGGGTTTCCAAGAAACAAATTGAATCTCTCTGCTTGGAAATGGTTTTTTAAAATACGATTTTACTGGATTTTTGAGAGTCATGTCTCCCCCCCCCCCCCCTTTAAGGAACTGTTTATAACAGCTTCATGACATCCATAGTTAACTGGAAGCAAGTTTCACCCAGGGTGAAATTTCACAAAGGTCTGGAGAACAAGCTGTATGAGGAGCGGCTTGAAGAGCTGGGCATGTTTAGCCTGAAGAAGAGAAGGCTGAGGGAAGACATGATAGCCATGTCTTCCCCTCCAATTACCGGCCAGTTTCCAACTTGCCTTTCTAGGCAAGGTAATTGAGAGGGCAGCAGCAGATCAGCTGCAGCGGTTCTTGGAAGACACAGCTGGATTTGACCCCTTCCAGTCCGGCTTCGTATTGGGCACGGGACGGCGACCGTGCTTGTCGCCATTACAGACCACCGACGCCGCCAGCAGGACCCGGGTAGATCGGCACTGCTCGTCTTGTTCGATCTGACAGCAGCCTTCAATACAGTAGATCACGCATTGCTAACCAACCGCTTAGCCGGCTCCGGGTCGGGGACCGCACTTAAATGGGTGGCCTCCTTCCTCCGGGACCGGGGACAACGTGTGGGAGGGGCGGGGGAGGTCTCTGGGAGATCCCCACTTGACTGTGGGGTCCCAGGGGCCATCCTCTCCCCTTATTATTCAACGTGTATATGCGCCCCCTGGCCCAGCTGGCCCGCGACTTTGGTCTGGAGTGTTATCAGTACGCTGACGACACCCAGCTTCTGCTGAGAATGAACGGCAGGCCGGACACCGTACCCGATTGTTTCCATCAGTGCCTGGAGGCCGTGACTGGTTGGCTGCGGGCCAGCCGGCTGAAGGTGAACCCATCAAAGACGGAGATCTTGTGGCCTGGTCGGCCTGGACGGGATGAGTGCCGGTTGCCTACCCTGGATGGCGAACGGCTTAGCCTATCGCCTATTGTCAAGAGCTTAGGTGTCCAGCTGGACCCCCTGCTGTCCATGGAGGCCCAGGTCTCCGCGGCCAGCAGGGCGTCATTCTTTCACCTATGACAGGCTAGGCGACTGGCACCCTACCTTTCCAGGGGCGACTTGGCCACGGTGATCCAAGCGACGGTCATCTCGAGATTAGACTACTGTAACGCCCTCTACGTTGGCCTTCCCTTGGCGACAATTTGGAAACTCAAGCTAGTGCAGAATGCCGCTGCTCGCTTGCTGGCGGGAACGTCGGTAAGGGAGCACATTACGCCCATCCTCCGGCAGCTGCACTGGCTACCTATTGAGTACCGAATTGTTTTCAAGGTGTTGGTGTTAACCTTTAAGGTTCTACACGGCCTAGGGCCTGCGTACCTGAGGGACCGCCTTGCCCCATACATTCCCCCGAGATCACTACGTTCAGAGGAGTCGAATCTACTCCTGATTCCATCGGTCCGCGCCTGTCACTTGTCTGCAACCAGGCAAAGGGCTTTCTCTGTGGCGGCTCCGGTACTCTGGAACTCTCTCCCGGACAACGTCCGGGCCGCCACGGAGCTTATCCCGTTTCGCAGGGCCTGCAAGACCGCCCTGTTCAGACTGGCCTTCGGCTAGGCGAATAAGACGAACGTACTCATCTGTATATTTCAGCACCCTGGTTCAGGGAATGCTATAACATGTGACATAATCAATCTCGGGACCTATGCTGTGTTTTATGTTTTATGTTGTATTTTATTGTACGGCGACATGGATGCTACATGCCAGCCGAATTTTATATTGTTATCCGCCCCGAGCCTGCAGGGAGGAGCGGAATACAAAATGGAACAAATAAATAAATAAATAAATGTATAAGTATGTGAGAGGAAGTCATATATATATATATGTTGTGTTCATCGAAACAGGCCCAGGTTTCACACTGAATGTATAAATAATACATTTATTTATTTATTTATTTCAGTGAGCTTCTATGCCGCCACTCCCGGCGGGCTCGGGGCGGCTCACAACACAATGGACACGATAAAACAGCAATACAAATAAAACAGTAGCATAACACATTACACAATAAAACATTAAAAACAATTTAAAAGGTAGTGATACCATGCACAAACGACCTGGTCGAACTAGGTTTCAGAGGGGGGCAGCGACCAAGGCCTATGTCTGGAAGGCCAGCTTGAAGAGGTGGGTCTTGCACGCCCACCTGAAAGGGAGCAGGTCGTGGATGGTGCGCGTGTCCGCCGGGAGGGCATTCCAGAGGGTCGGCGCAATTACCGAAAAGGCCCTGGGGCGGGTCACTGTAAGTTTAGCTGTTTTTATAGGCGGGATCGCCAGGAGGTTGGTGTCTTCCGAGCGGAGGGATCTTGCAGGACGAAAATTAAGAGGGACCTAGAGAGATGGAATAAATTAAACCTCTCTTTTATGGGAAGAATCGCGGCCATAAAGATGATGATTCTACCAAGAATAAACTTTTTGTTCATGGTACTACCGATCATTAAAAATGAAAAGACGTTCAGGGACTGGACACGGGATATTTCTAAATTTGTTTGGGGTGATAGAAAACCCAGAATCAAAATGAAGAGACTACAGGACCCGCCAGAGAGAGGAGGACTAAGTATTCCCAATCTCAGACTCTACCATGAGGCCAGTTGCCTAGTCTGGATAAAAGATTGGATCCAGCTAAAAGACCACAAACGTCTAAATCTGGAGGGCCATGATCTCAAATACGGCTTCCATGGCTATATGGTATATGACAGGGCTGTCCAACTGGCAGCCCCGGGGCCGGATCCGGCCCCGTAGCCTGTTGGACACGGCCCCACCTATGCCCTCAGCCGCCATTTTTAAATTTGAAAAAAATTGAATTTTTTTTAAAAAATGGCGGCCGGGGGAGGCGGGCAGGGAGGAGGAAGAGAGCTAGCTCCTCCTCCTTTTGGCGCCCCTCCCTACCTAGGGCGGGGAGCCGCGAAAAAGAGCAGAGCGGCGCCAACAGCAGCGCGTCACAGGCCTGGCGTGACGCGCTGCCCCTGCCCGCCTTCTGCCCTTGTGCCCCCTCCCTTCCTAGGGCGGAGGGCGCCGAGAGGAGCGGCGGCGCCAGAGCAGAGCGTCACAGGCCTGGCGTGACGCTGCCCCTGGCACCACCTGCTCCTCCTTTCGGCGCCCCTCCCTTCCTAGGGCGGAGGGGGCGCCGAAAGGAGGTAGTAGGTGGCGCCAAGAGCAGAGCGTCACAGGCCTGGCGTGACGCGCTGCCCCTTGGCGCCGCCTTCTGCCCTTGGCGCCCCCTCCCTTCCCAGGGGCGGAGGGCGCCGAAAGGGAGTAGGCGCGCCAAGAGCAGGCGTCACAGGCCTGGCGTGACGCTGCCCCTGGCACCACCTCTCCTCCTTTTCGCGCCCCCCCTCCCTAGGGCGGCGGAGGGCGCCGGAGGAGAGTAGGCGGCGCCAAGAGCAGGCGTCACAGGCCTGGTGTGACCGCTGCCCCTTGGCACCACCTCCTCCTTTTAGGCGCCCCCCTCCGCCCTAGGAAGGGAGGGGCGCTGAAAAGGAGGAGTAGGCGGTGCCAAGGGCAGCGCGTCACGCCAGGCCTGTGAGCGCTGCTCTTGGCGCCGCCTTCTGCCCTTTTGGCCGTTTTAGGAGGGGGCGGGGCCTGGGGGCGGGGCCATCAGTGACCTTTTATCCGGCCCTGGACCCCGTAGAAGTTGGACAGCACTGGTATATGATAAGAGGAAAGTTGATGCAGCCTTTAATAATCACTTTATAAGAAGATCACTGTTAAAGGTCTGGCAGAAACACTCTAGTCATATGTATAAGCAAAAGATCCCGCTTTGGGCTTCAGTAAGCGAGGCATTTAGGATCAGAGAACTAGAGAATAAAAACTGGACAACATACAATAGCTCGCTTAAATGGAACGGGAGCGTACACGAATTAAAAACGAAGGAAGAACTAGAGAAGGAAGGAGTTCCTATGGGATGGTTTTCGTTTCTCCAAATAAGAGAGAAGTTTAAGGAGGACCAAAAAAGAGGATTTGCACTGGAAGAGGCAGATCTAGAAAATAAAATGCTAAAAGAAGAGGCGAAGCCACTAGGGAAAATATATAAATCTTTGCTCCAGTTAGAAACAGCTAATAACCAGAAGAGAGACTATATGGAACAGTGGTCTAGGAATGTAGGCTTTAAGATAAAAGCCAAGACCTGGAACAATATCTGGTGCAATACAATACAGAAATCCCTAAGCAACTCATTTAGAGAAAACTGGGTGAAGCTGATTTACCGATGGTATCTCTCCCCAGAAAAACTCTCCAGGATCTATAAAACCACTGATCCCAAATGTTGGAAATGTGATAACAAAAATGGGACCTTCTTCCACCTATGGTGGACCTGTCCGAAGTCATCTAGATTCTGGACAATAATACAGAAGGAACTCCAGAAAATGCTAACATATACACTAGAAGTGCCACCTCGGAGTTGGTTGAGGTAGGCAGGATTTCCCTGGGTACTGGTTGTGGGGGGTCGGGAGCAGGTCAGGGTTTTGCCCTCCCTTCTGCTCGAGATCCCCGTATACAACTGGTGGGCCACTGTGTGATACAGAATGCTGGACTAGATGGGCTGAGGTCCGATTCAGCATGGCGCTTCTTATGTTCTTAGAAAAAAGACCCGAGATCTTTTTATTGGGAATTCTGGAGGAGGCAATCCCAACAATGGAAAAAAAATATATTAACAGGCATAACAGCGGCCAGGATTCTCCTCGCTAAGAACTGGAAGTCCCCTTTAGTCCCGACAAAAGAAGAATCTATTATATAAATGGGTTCACGTCATGTGATGTATACCTCAAACAAAGAAACCATACAACACAGAAACACAATACTTGCCAACAGAAATAGGCCTCAAGCAAGGTACGTTTGTAGCAAAGAAACTTTCCCCCCCAAAACCTAAAAGGCCCCCAAAACAACGAGTAAAATAAAACTACATTTACCAGCATCCTCCGGGGCTGCCAAAGACTCTTCCAGCCTCTACATTCTGAACAACATGATTGGCTGCCAATAAGGGCGGATTTGCATAACTGCTGCACTGGCCAGCCAACATGAAAATTCCGATCCATCATAAACTGCCAAAACAGAATAAGGAAAAGGCCTGAGCCAATCCCCAACACAAACACCCAAATCACTTCCAACCTAAAATTTACACCCCAAAAAATCACAGACCACGCCCAAAATTGACAGTAAGGCTTCATTAACTTGATTTCCCTAACTAGCCCTCACTTACTGGGACGCTGTTTACGCTCTGAATTGACAGTAAGGCTTCATTAACTTGATTCTCCCGACTAGGCCTCAGCTCATGGGACATTGTGTATAGCCTGAATTGACTGTAAGGCTTCATTAACTTGCTGTTCCTGACTAGGCCTCAGCTCATGGGACATTGTGTATGGCCTGAATTTACAGTAAGGCTTCATTAACTTGCTGTTCTTGACTAGGCCTCAGCTCATGGGACATTGTGTATAGCCTGAATTTACAGTAAGGCTTCATTAACTTGCTGTTCCTAACTAGGCCTCAGCTCATGGGACATTGTGTATGGCCTGAATTTACAGTAAGGCTTCATTAACTTGCTGTTCCTGACTAGGCCTCAGCTCATGGGACATTGTGTATGGCCTGAATTTACAGTAAGGCTTCATTAACTTGCTGTTCCTGACTAGGCCTCAGCTCATGAGACATTGTGTATGGCCTGAATTTACAGTAAGGCTTCATTAACTTGCTGTTCTTGACTAGGCCTCAGCTCATGGGACATAGTGTATGGCCTGAATTTACAGTAAGGCTTCATTAACTTGCTGTTCCTAACTAGGCCTCAGCTCATGGGACATTGTGTATGGCCTGAATTTACAGTAAGGCTTCATTAACTTGCTGTTCCTGACTAGGCCTCAGCTCATGGGACATTGTGTATGGCCTGAATTGACAGTAAGGCTTCATTAACTTGCTGTTCCTGACTAGGCCTCAGCTCATGGGACATTGTGTATGGCCTGAATTGACAGTAAGGCTTCATTAACTTGCTGTTCCTGACTAGGCCTCAGCTCATGGGACATTGTGTATGGCCTGAATTTACAGTAAGGCTTCATTAACTTGCTGTTCCTGACTAGGCCTCAGCTCATGAGACATTGTGTATGGCCTGAATTTACAGTAAGGCTTCATTAACTTGCTGTTCCTAACTAGGCCTCAGCTCATGGGACATTGTGTATGGCCTGAATTGACAGTAAGGCTTCATTAACTTGCTGTTCCTGACTAGGCCTCAGCTCATGGGACATTGTGTATGGCCGGAATTGACAGTAAGGCTTCATTAACTTGCTGTTCCTAACTAGGCCTCAGCTCATTGGACATTGTGTATGGCCTGAATTGACAGTAAGGCTTCATTAACTTGCTGTTCCTAACTAGGCCTCAGCTCATGGGACATTGTGTATGGCCGGAATTGACAGTAAGGCTTCATTAACTTGCTGTTCCTAACTAGGCCTCAGCTCATTGGACATTGTGTATGGCCTGAATTGACAGTAAGGCTTCATTAACTTGCTGTTCCTAACTAGGCCTCAGCTCATGGGACATTGTGTATGGCCTGAATTTACAGTAACCTACCTTGGCACACAGAGCCCCGACCATGCATGATGGGACTTGAAGTACCACCATGGAAAACGGGATTTGTAGTACTTCAAAACCCATCATTCCCCACAGACCACTGCGGCCCAGAACCAAGACCGATAAAGACCCAACTTGGCACACCATGCCCCCCATGACCCACACTCCATCCAACTGCAGTTTAGAGGAGGGCACACCGTGGATGATTGGACTTCCTCGCACCTCCTAAAAAGGGCACAGCAACGCGTGCTGGGTACAGCTAGTGGCTTATAAAAGTTATGGAAACAATCCAATTAGACTGGCTAAGTGAGAGGTTAAGAAATAAAGATAAAGCCAGGCCAGAAAAGTCAGGTTGGGGGGCGGTACGCCAATATTGTAGAATGGAATACAATGTGGACTTGGTTTTGGATTAAACGTTGAAACATGCTCTTCCCTTTCCCAATACGGGCAGTATACGGGGAAGCTCAGCGAAGGCGAGCACGGGACAACGCCTGCTCTCCATTCACGCCTGTTTCACTCTTTTCACGCGCACTTGCCTCGCTTAGCCTCATTTATTTTCGAGCAACTTCTACGCTCACTCCGCAACTTTATTGTATCTCTGGTTTTATATGTTGGTGTGTTTGTGCGAGCCCTCAGACGGCTTAAGTTGAACAAGCTACCATCAGTACGATAGCGTATATATATGCCGTCTTCTTCTTGTAGGTCTGCCATAGCCCTTTGGAGCATCATGCTGAAGAAGATTGTAAATAGGGTTGGTGCAAGAACACAACCTTGTTTCACTCCATTAGTTATGAGAAAGGGCTCCGAGAGAGCATCGCCATATCTGACTTGACCGTGCTGGCCCTCATGTAACAGGACAATCATTTTGAGGAACTTGGGGGGACATCCTAGACGTTCCAGGATCTGCCACAGACCTTTCCTGCTCACAGTGTCGAAGGGCTCGCACTAAGACTCTAAACTATCTAGTCCGTGAGCTACTTTTTGCTGACGATGCTGCCCTTGTCACCCATTCAGAAGCAGCCCTGCAGCGCCTCACATCCTGCTTTGCAACAGCTGCAGAGCTGTTTGGGCTGGAAGTCAGCCTGAAGAAAACAGAAGTCCTCTACCAGCCCGCACCACAGGAAGAACACCACCATCCTCACGTCAGCATAGGCACATCTGTGCTTAAGTCCGTTCAGCAGTTCACCTACCTGGGAAGCATCATCTCTTCAGACGCCAAGATTGACAAAGAGATAGATCACAGATTATCAAAGGCATATAGTGCATTCGGAAGGCTTCACAAAAGAGTCTGGAGCAACAAGCACCTGAGACAAAGCACCAAAATCAGTGTGTACAGAGCTATCATACTGTCCATTCTCCTCTATGGGTCTGAAACATGGGTCACCTATCGCCAACACCTACGACTCCTCGAGCGCTTTCATCAGCGCTGTCTTCGCACAATCCTAAATATACACTGGACCGACTATGTGACGAATGTTGCTGTCCTTGAGCAAGCAGGGATCACCAGCATTGAGGCCACGCTATTGAGAACACAGCTGCGCTGGGCAGGGGCACGTCTCTAGGATGGAGGACCACCGCCTCCCAAAGATACTACTCTACGGTGAACTCGCCACGGGTCAGCGCAAGAGCCCCCCCAAAAGAGATATAAGGACTCCCTGAAACAACATCTCAGGCTTGGCCAGATTGATCACCAACAATGGTCCACCCTGGCCTCACATCGGGAGGCATGGAGAAGCACTATCCACAATGCTGCGGCCTCTTTCGAGAAGACACGCCGAATGGGTTTCGAAGAGAAACGACAACGCAGAAAGAACCGCAACTTGGAAACAACATCACCCAAGGAGACTTTCTGCTGTGCTTTCTGCAACCGGACTTGCCTATCTCAGATTGGCCTTTTTAGTCATCAACGCGCTTGTAAAAAGCGTGGGATGAGTCCTTCCTGAATCTTCGTTCGCGAAGTAATGCCGAGAGAGTGTTTGTACTTGTTTTACTTTTGTGTTGAAAATTTAATAATGGATTAATTTAAAAAAAAAAAAAAAAAAAGGTTGAGAAACGCTGGACTAGAGAGAGGTCCCTGTTCCAAAGCTAGGGGGCGGGGCTCCCTGCCAAGCCCCGCCCCCTTGCGGGCGCCGCCCAATCAGCGCCGAGGGGGCGTGCCTGAGCCACTTCCGCCTTGGGCCAGTTGTGGAGGGGCCTCGCCCTCCTGCTGAGCTCCTTCCCCCGACTGAGGATGCGATTGCGGGCCACCCAGGCCGGGCTCAGCGCCGGGATCGCAGCCGCCCTCTTCCTCCACCCGACAGGTGAGTGGCTGGCTGAGGGGAAGAGGAAGGGAGGAAGGAAGGGGAAGAAGGTGTGCTCTCCCCCTGAAGTGGATGCTGACCTGCCCGCCTTCCTCCTTTTCTTCCTCTCCACCCTTCCTTTCACCCCTTCGCTTCCTTCTCTCCCTCCCTCCCTTCCTTTCCCTGTTTCCTCCCTCCCTTCCTTCCCTCACCTCCCTCCTTTCTCTCCCTCTTCCTTCCCTCCTTTCCATCCACCCACCCTTCCCTTCTTTCTTCACCTCTTTCCTTTCACCTTCTCTTCCTTCCTCCCCTCCTCCTTTCCCACCTTCCACCCTTCCTTTGCTTCCTTCTCTCCCTTTCTTTCCATCCTTCCTTTTTCTTTCCTTCCCTTTTTTTCCTCCTCCTCCTCCCCTCCTTTTCTTCCTCCAATTCTTCCCTTTCCTCCATCTCCCTTTTCACCTCCTTTCTGTTATTTCCTCCCTCATTCCTTCCTTTTCTTTCTTTCATTCCTTCCACCCATCCTTCCTTTTACTTTTTTCCTTCCTTCCTTTTTTCATCCTCCTCCTCCCTCCCCTCCTTTTCTTCCCCCTCTTCCCTTTCCTCCATCCCTTTTCGCCTCTTTTCCTTTATTTCCTCCCTCATTCCTTCCTTCCCATTCCTTCCACTTTTTCCTTCTCCTCCTCCCCTCCTTTCCCTCTCCTTCCTTCTTTTCCCTTTCCTCCATCCCTTTTCACCTCCTTTCCTTTATTTCCTCCCCTTCCTTTCATTCCTTCCGTCCATCCTTCTACTTTTTCCTTCCTTCTTTTCCTTCCTTCTCCTTCCCTCGTCCTCTCCTTCCTTTTCTTCCCCCTTTTAACCTCCTGTTATTTCCTCCCTCGTTCTTTCCTTTCTTTTCTTCCTTCCCATCCTTTACTTTTTCCCTTCC
>JARBWK010001355.1:0-19665 GCA_030556195.1 Anolis apletophallus | reverse complement strand
GCAAAGTGGCTTAATGTTTTGTTTTCTTACCCTTTGGGCGAGCTATAAATCTTTTTTCGGGGAGAGGAGTTTTCGGTGCGTACAGCTACTCTTGGAGCATGTGCAAAAAGCCCGAGACACAGATATCTATAACCAATAACAAAACGAAAGTTGCAGACTGTTGAAATTAATGACAAAATGCTGTAGTTCCATATGGATTCACTTCTGTCTTTTCTCTGTTTTCCTATATTCAAAAAGACAAACTTTTTTTGTATTTCAAAAGGCTGTAGTTGTTTATACTAAAGTCTAGATAGTAGGGGTGGTTGATCCATCAAAAATTGTTTCTAACCACACGTGGGGGGATTTGTCATCAGTGGTTCGATATAGAAATTGTTCCGAAAAAAATTCCATAAAATTTCATTATAGGAACGTAATTATTAACGAAAATTCATTATTATTTCCTGTTCGTTCTCAACAGGGAAGGGGGTGGGGATGTCCTCTGCACCTCCTTCCCTGCTGTGCTGAGAACTAATGCACATCAAGGATTGACGCGCTGTAGGTCTTAGCAGGGAAGGAGGAGCATCCGCACCTCCTTTCCCCTGCTAAGATCTAAAGGTCTAAAGGTCTAAAGGAGTGGACGCTCCTCCTTCGCCCCTGCTAAGATCTAAAGCGCGTCAACCTTTGACGCAGTGTAGGTCTTAGCAGGGAAAAGGGGAGGCATCCCCTGCATCCTCCTTCCTGCTGAGAACTAACTCTGAGATTAGAAGAATTTCCTCCTGTTCTCCAGGCTCTCCCTCCGCTTGTGAGGGAGAGCCTGATGAACAGGAGGAAAGTTGGGCCGGGCTGCTTCCAAAGCGCCCGCCTCAGCTCTCAGCTGGCGAGAGGAGAAGGGAGGGTGCTGCTGCCCTCCAGTCTGCTCTCATGAGTTGAGAACTGAGGAGGGGAGGGGCGTGGCATGTGCTGGGGACTGGAATAGACGCCTCACAGGACGACTCCCGATGAAAGTTTTGAAAAACTGAAGGTGGAATCCCAACCCTCACCCCCTTTCTGAGACTGGGATGATCTGATGGCGGAAAGAGTGTGGAGTAAACAGAGGTAGATTTATCTGGAATGTGAAGAGGAGGGGATGAATCAGTTGAAAAACTGAGCTGTGTAAGATGAGAAGGAAGTTAACATGGCGGCTGGTGGAGCCCCGGCTAATGAGGAGGAGACCCTCGGCAGGAAGATGGATAGTTTGGAAAGTAAAATGGACAAAATGCTAAACTTCCTTGAAGTTAAACTTGGAGAGGTCGATCAGAAACTTGAGGGGGTCGAGAGAGTTATGGGGGATCTGGGGAGAGATGTGTCGGAGATAAGAAAGAGCTCTAAGGAATTAGAAGTGAAAGTGAAAAACAATGAGAGAGAATTTAAGTCTCAGCTAAAGGGGATGGAGGAAACAATTAAGGCACAAAACAGGAGGATAACTAACCTGGAAGACCGCCAGAGGAGACGGAATCTGCACTTCAGAGGCTTCAGCTCTGACTTTGCTAAAGGAAGAAAACTTCAGGATGCCCTGATAGAGTACTTTGGGGGGAATGGCCTCGTGTTACAGGCAACAGATATAGAAAGAGCCCACTGGGTGTTTCCAGGAAGATCTTCACAGAAACAAAGGGACATTGTGGTTGCATTTTCATGCGAATCCCTTGCTGAGCGAGTGTTTAGAGCCTTGAGAGGAATCCCTGACCTCAATCAGGGAGGGAAAAAGATCATCTGCCTTCGGGATCTCTCTCAACAGACGTTAAGGGATAGAGCGGCGCTTCGGCCAATAACAGCATGCCTTAACAGAAATGGAGTGAGGTTTACTTGGATCTTTCCAGCGGCAATTCTGGTGTTTAAAGACGGGGATGCCCTGAAACCAAGTTCTGAGGAGGAGGGGCTGAAATTGCTCTCCCGCCTTGGACTATCTATGGAAGGGGAAACAACGCAGCCAGAGGGTGCAATGGGCGGTGGAGAGCCGAGGCCCTCTAGCGGACTGAGTGATCCAACTTCTAGCAAGAGCATCACCCCAGAGGAATTGGCTCTCCAGCAAGAATTGGAGAGGGACGAGAGGATGAGGCAACTTCAAGATGAGCTGGTGGCACTGCGGAGAGAAAGGAAAAGACATGTCCGGGAAGCCAAGAAGAAGTGAAGAAGAGAAAGATGGAAGAAGAAGAATTGAGCTGAATTGAACTGAACTGAATCGAACATTGGATGGCATGTTAAATGCAAGAGGGGGAACTGGAGGTTTAATCCTTCTTTTTCTATTCTTGCCTTTCTTATCTATTATATTTCTGTTAGTAAGGGCAGGCTATTTTCTTCCCTTTTCTTTTTTATAGATAATGTGTCCCTCTTATGGGGATATTGTGAAACGATTCCAGATGGACTGGGGGGAAGGGGGGGAGGGGGGAAACCCAAGTAAATAAGGGTAATGGGAGTCAGGTAGTGGGACCACGCCCACCATGGAGGCCTCCACAGAGGACCTAGCAGGCAGCTGGTCTCTCCATCTCTTGGTGAGATGGAGTCACGGAGGAGGCATGGGAGGTGGCTGGGGGTTCAAGGTTTTGAGGAAAAGGCAACTGGCAAGCAAGTTAGGACGGATAGAGGTGATAAGAAGAATAAGAGTAATCAATGAATGATCTAACAATTTTAGCTTTGAATGCAAATGGTTTATCAACGGATATTAAGAGATTTCGGTTAGGTAAACTGGCAAAGGAGAAAAAGGTGGATGTACTGGTGTTGACTGAAACGCACAAAGGAAGGGATCAGGAAAATTAGTTAATGATAAGAAATGGAAATGGGTTTACGAATCCCTTGGACACGGAGCGCACGAGGGACGGCAATTCTGGTACATGAAAGAGTTTCATTGGAAAGGGTGAAGTGGAAAAGGATAAGGAAGGAAGGTGGGTGTTTATTAAAGGGGTAATAAGCGGGCAAACGGTGACAGTGGCAGCTATATATGCCCCCAATGTGCAACAGAAACAATTCATTATGAATGTGAAGAGTAAATTGGATAATTTTAAAGAGGGGTTGACGGTGTTGGCGGGAGACTTCAATATCCAAATGTCCTCGGTAGGAGGGAACAATAGAAGATCTCTGCATTTAAATAAATTGAACATGGTGGATCTGCATAGTGGAGTTAGTAATAGAAGCACCTATTATTCCGCAAGGCATAATGTATTTAGCTGTATTGATTATATATTGATGGATAGGTCAGGAGATGCTCAGATAAGAAGCGCAAAAGTGAAGCCTATGTGGTTGTCGGACCATGCGCCATTATTGGTGAAGATGAGAATGACACAACGGAGGAACCCAAGAATTTGGAGATATAATATGCCAATTGTAGCCATGGAACAGGATAAAAGGAGAATACAGGAGGAAATAAAAGAGTATTATAGATTAAATGACAGAGGGAATATATCTAAGGCAATATTATGGGACTGTGGTAAAGCAGTCTGGAGAGGCCATCTCATAAGTTTGGAGGTTGAGGTGAACAGGAGATGGAGTGTAGCACAGCAGTTCTCGTTTGTGCCTGGAGGGCAGGGAAGTGGTCCCGGGGTTCCTTTAGCATTAGAGCCTGCAGCTGCTGATGTGGATTCAGAGGATGAGCTAGATGACTGGGGTGAAGCACAGGGCCCTTCAGATGGGCCTCGTTCGCCCGCAGAGAGTTTGGCATGGGATGAGATGATGTTTGGACCTAGCATAGATTCCGATCACCAGGTGGAGATGGGAAGCAGCGAAGGGAGTTATGAACACCCAGGTGGGAGGAATTCCCAAGAGCTTTCCCGAGAGCTTGAAAGTGAAAACATGGACGAAGCCGAGTGGGAAAGTGCTAGGGAGGAAAGTTCTCAGGAAGATAGCGACACAGCTGCTGAGAGGCAAGGTCGAACTTTCGATAGGAGACGGGACATTGAGTCTACTAGGAGGGCATGGTCTAGGGTCCTAGACCGGCCGAGGTCCGTCAGCAGAGATTGGAGACGAAGAAGCCTAGAGCGTCGAGGACCTCGGCCGAAGGATTAAGTATAGGATCCGTGGGAACGCATCCTCAGTTCTCCGGCCACGTCGCACCTGAATAGGCGTGAAGCGGAGTGGGATCACTAGCTGGATAGTTAGAGATCATCAAGCCTTGCCTTGCCTTGCCTTTGTTCCTGATCCACATAGCCTTGTGGAGCCTTGCCTTTGTTCCTGATCCACATAGCCTTGTGGAGCCTTGCCTTTGTTCCTGATCCACATAGCCTTGTGGAGCCTTGCTAAGCTTTTGGCCTATTTGCTACGCTACCTTGGACATTGTTACTTCAAGCCTTTTGGATTGCTTCATAATTCTATTGGACAAAATCTTTGAACTGTATTTACTCAATAAAGTAGTTAGCCTTCAGTACGTCTCTGTGTGTGTGATTAAGGGGCCAGTAAGTCCGTGATCGTGACATGGAGAAGGGAAAGAGAGAATAAAATCAAGGAAATTGAAAGAATTCAGGATCAACTAAAGCTGACAAAGGCTAGAGAATGGTATAGGCTATTAAAACAAAAAAAGAAAGAATTGGAGCAATATGATAAATTGCATTGGAATAAAATGAGAATAGCAATTAGACAAAAAATTAGTTCTTGGGGGACAAAGTCAGTTAAACAATTGGCGAGACACCTGAAGAAGAGAAAGGAGAAATCGTATATTCGGGCTGAGGACACAAAGGGAGAGTTAAAGGAAGGTAAGGAGGAAATTGAAAGAATTATGAAAGAATTTTATGAGAAATTATATAAACAAGAAGAGGTGTGTAAGATACCAATAGAGGTAGGCAAATGGTAAATGAAGAGGACAAAAATGATCTAAATGAATTGCTACCATACCTGACAGAATTATTCAATGAAGTCTTGACGGAGCAGGTCATCCCACAGACATGGAAGTTATCAGAGATTATAACTATACCGAAAGTAGATCGCGATGAGACGAACCCAGAGTCCTACTGTCCCATAAGCTTAGCAAATCAAGATTATAAAGTATTTGTAAAGGTATTGGCAAATAGGTTGGAGGGGATACTTGCAAAAATTATAAAGGGGGATCAATTTGGCTTTGTGAGAGGAAGACGGATCAGCGAACCGATTAGGAACGTAATGAATGTGTTACACCATGCTACTGCAGCCAAGAGGAAGTTAGGAATATTAAAATTAGATGTCTACAAGGCATTTGACAAAGTAAACCATAGCTACCTGTATGAGGTGTGCAAGGAATTAAACCTGGGAGAGAAGTTCTGCGAAACTATTAAGAGCATATATATGGGGAGCCAGGCATATATAAGAGTGAATGGAAATCGGACGGAGAATATTAGGATACTGAATGGAACTAAACAGGGATGTCCTTTGTCTCCAATGCTGTTTGTAATGGCAATAGAAACACTAGCGAACAAGATAAGGGCAGCCAGCACGTGGGAAGGGTATAGGATAGGGAGATGGAGATGAAAGTAAACCTTTTTGCGGACGATGCAATACTGGTAACCCAGACCCCACTGGAAATGGTAAAAGCAATGAAGGAAACTCTGCGAGAGTTTGAGAATACAGGTCCAAAGGACCAGATAGAGGTAAGGAAAGTATCAGGGCTAAAATTAGGGGTAAAAAGAATAAAATATTTGGGAGTGTGGATATACAAGAATATAGAGAGAATAATAGAAGCAAACTATGGAAAGATCTGGAAAAAAATTCTGAAACAGGTGAAAGGCTGGAAACAGAAAGGCCTGAGAAGAATGGCGAAAATAAGAGCAGTTAAAATGATGATCTTGCCCAAGTTCTTATACCTAGCCCAGGCTCTGCCAGGGGTCCTCCCGGGAGGAAAGATAAAGAATGGGACAGGAAACTGAATTATTGGGTGGAAGGAGGAAAGAAACCAAGGATAAGGAAAAATGGTTGATAGCGAATGAAAAGGAGGCGGATGGGGAATCCCTAGCCTAGAAACATATAGAGATGCCTTCCAAATTGAAAGACTGATAGAGCTGCAGGAAGAGGATAAGAGATGGGCAAAATTGGAAAAAGAAGTGAATGGATTCGAACCGAGGAATTGATATTTAGGAGATGGGCAAAAGTGAGGTGGACAAATTGATTGGACCAATGAGAGCTACTATGGAAGTGTGGAGAGTTTGGCAAAGGAAGATAGCACCGAGTCTCAAAAGTGGCCTCGCTAGAGATAATGAACCCTAAGAGAGAGGAAAATTTGAGCAGCATAATAAGGATACTGAGAGAGAAGGGGGTTACAAGACTGGAGCAATTAGTGGATGAAGGGGTAGGATTAGGAGAGAAAGACTGGAAAATTGATTAGGAGAAAGGCGGTGGCTGCAAATCAGGGCAATAAGTGACTACCTTAAGCAGAGGGAGGTTAGAGAGGCTTTGCAAAGAGAGGATTCGGAATTTGAGAAGATAGTTAGGGAAAAGAAGGAAGGGAAAAGGGTCCAGGTTGGAAGGATATACAATATGTTAATATCATCAGGGGGAAGTACGGTAGAAGAGTTAACCACAATGTGGGAGAGGGAATTGCAAGTCTCAGAAGCAGAGATGGAGAGGATAGTGGGGGATATTGCCAAACTTAAGAACACGAGAGTGAGGGAAACAAGGAGGAAAATACTGCATAAGTGGTATCGGCCGAGATAAAGGGGTTTATATGCCCCTACTATGGGAATGCAAGGTAGTCCAAAGATTCTGGAAAGAGGTAGAAGGGGAGATAAACAGAGCTTTGAATATAAAATGGACTATCACAAAAGAGATGGCGGTGTTGGTTAAAAAGAACAAGATGGGTGAACACTCGGAAATGAAGACAGCAATGATAGAAGGCCGTGGTGGTTTTAGGATGGAAGGACTCCACGAAGTGGACAATAGACAATTGGCTGCGGTACTTGGTAGAACACATTCAATTCGAAATTATGGAGATGAAGGTCAATCAATTGCATGAGGACAAATTGCAACAGCTGTTGGGACGGTGGGACTGGGTGAGAAGATACATCGTATGGAGAACCCGGGATCAAACCATTAGCAATAAGTTGGAGTTATTATTTAAGATGTAATGTAAACTGTCCGAGAAGCTTGCAGAAGAGGAGGAAGAAGAAAACGAAGATGTAACCCTCAGCAGGGGTGGAGGGGCGTGGATGTTTGTGAGGGGAGGAGGGTCACGGTCACAGGGCACACTGTTGTTTATGGTGTTTATGTATATCTGCTTGTATGGATGTTGAAAAATAAATTTTTTTTAAAAAAGAGAACTGAGGAGGGAAAAAAACGACCTAATAACGTGCCCTTTACAAAAAATGGCGATCCCGGGTTCGGTTTTGAAACTTCACTTCCGGGTTGGACCCAGAGGGTCGATATAAGGTCAAAATAATTTCAAATACGAAAAATTAACGGAATTCAAAGTATTTTAATTGGAGATATCCACCCCTAATGATTAGTCTGGCTCATGAGAATAGATGCATAGTAAAAGCGAACAGATTTCCTTTCTCATGAGCGCCATCTAGCTGTAGAGTGAGTAATATTATAATTAGAGGATGTAAACATTGTTACTTAACACTGCCTACTTGCTCACTTTCTTCCAATCATAGCACTGAAGAAGGGAAGAGTTAAGAGATGATGTGGTTTTTACTCTGTACCTCCAATTTGTGCCTCATGTTCTCCTGGTCTACGTTTTTTAAACATGCTGCAGCTTGTGTGTTACTGCTTTGTGTTGCCTTTCTACAATAAAGTAGAAATGCTTTGATAATATGGCATGTTTGCTCAGATGTCTTCTTTCCAGTTTGAGTCCTCATAAGCCACTTTTGCTGTAAACTGTTTTAGACTGCTTCTCTGCTGTGTTTTTATACTTTGCAAGTCCTTTTTTCGACAACACAGACTGTTATCCATATCCACACCGGGCTGAGTTATCATTAGCTCTGTTAATCTGTTTACGATTAACATAGCTAATTATAACACAGCACGGTCTGGATAACAGTCTGTAACTTTCATTTTGTTATCACTGGGTTGTTGTCAGTAGGGAATGCTTCTAGAAGATGGCCATATAGCCCAAAAAACCCTATAACAACCCAGGAAAGGACAGTGTTGGAGAAAATAGAACGTGTTGTCAAAGGCTTTCATGGCCAGCATCACTGGGTTGCTGTGAGTTTATCAGACTGTCTGGCCTTGTTCCAGAAGCATTCTCTCCTGATGTTTCACCTGCATCTGTGGCTAATGGCATTTTCAGAGCTTTGTTGGTGGGTCTGATGGACTTTGCATCTTCAAGGGTACTCAATGCTATTCAAGCTTGCTAACTGTAACATTCACGCTTGCTTCACACAGACAAGGGTTCCTTCTCCCACCCTGGAAATTATTCCACAGGTCTATATATCAGTATTTTTCGCACCATAAGACGCAGTTTTTTCCCTCCCAAATTAGGAAGAAAAATCAGCCGCGTCTTATGGAGCGAAGATGCAGGCAGGGAGGGGGAGGCGCTGGAGCAGAGGGGGCGGCGATATACTCACCAAAAGTGTCTGGAGACCCCGCCTCTGTCGCCGCCCTCCTCTTCTCTGGTCCGTTGCTGGTCCGTCCCTTCCCTCCCCCCGCCCTTTCTTCCCTCGAGCAAAGGGCGGGGGGGGGAGGAAAAGGAGCAAGAGGAGGAGAAGCAGCGTCGTGTCAGACGCTCTGACGCGACGCTGCTTCGATCCTCCTCCTGCTCCTTTTCCTTCCCCCACCCTTTCTTCCTCGAGCAAAGGGCGGGGGAAAGGAGCAGGAGGAGGAGCGAGCAGCGGGAGAGAAACAGCGTCGAGCGCTCTGACGCAACGCTGCTTCGCTCCTCCTCCTGCTCCTTTCCTTCCCCACCCTCTTCTTACCTCGAGCGAAGGGCGGGAAAGGAGCAGGAGGAGGAGCGAAGCAGCGTCGCATCAGACACTCTGACGCGACGGCTGGAGCAAGAGGAGCGGCTCCTCCTCCCTCCTCTTCCCCCCCCTTTCTTCCCTCGAGCAAGGGCAGGGGAAAAGGGTGCAGGGAGGAGGGAGCAAGCAGCGTCGCGTCAGACGCTCTGACACGGCGCTGCTCGCTCCTCCTCCTGCTCCTTTTCCTTCCCCACCCTTTCTTCCCTCGAGCAAAGGGCGGGGGAAAGGAGCAGGAGGAGGAGCGAAGCAGCGTCGCCAGACGCTCTGACGCGACGCTGCTTCGCTCCTCCTCCTGCTCCTTTCCTTCCCCCGCCCTTTCTTCCCTCGAGCAAAGGGGCGGGGAAAGGAGCAGGAGGAGGAGCGGCTCAGCGTCGCGTCAGACGCTCTGATGCGGCGCTGCTTCACTCCTCCTGCTCCTTTTCCTTCCCCCACCCTTTCTTCCCTCAAGCAAGGGGGGGGGGAAAGGAGCAGGAGGAGGAGCGAAGCAGCAACGTCGCGTCAGACGCTCTGACGCGACGCTGCTTCGCGCTCCTCCTCCTGCTCCTTTTCTTCCCCCCACCCTTTCTTCCCTCAAGCAAAGGGCGGGAGAAAATAGCAGGAGGAGGAGCGAAGCAGCGTCCGCGTCCAGACGCTCTGACGCGACGCTGCTTCCTCCTCCTGCTCCTTTTCCTTCCCCACCCCTTTCTTCCCTCGAGCAAAGGGCGGGGAAAAAGCAGGAGGAGGAGGGGAGCGAGCAGCGTCGTCAGACGCTCTGACGCGACGCTGCTTCGCTCCTTCTCCTGCTCCTTTTCCTTCCCCCACCCTTTCTTCCCTCAAGCAAGGGCGGGGAAAGGAGCAGGAGGAGGAGAAGCAGCGTCGCGTCAGACGCTCTGACGCGACGCTGCTTCACTCCTCCTCCTGCTCCTTTCCTTCCCCCACCCTTTCTTCCCTCGAGCAAGGGCGGGGGAAAGGAGCAGGAGGAGGAGCGACAGCGTCGCGTCAGACGCTCTGACGCGACGCTGCTTCGCTCCTCCTCCTGCTCCTTTTCCTTCCCCACCCTTTCTTCCCTCGAGCAAAGGGCGGGGAAAGCAGGAGGAGGAGCGAAGCAGCGTCGCATCAGACGCCTGACGCGACGCTGCTTTGCTCCTCCTCCTGCTCCTTTCCTTCCCCCACCCTTTCTTCCCTCAAGCAAAGGGCGGGAGAAAGGAGCAGGAGGAGGAGCGAAGCAGCGTCGCATCAGACGCTCTGACGCGACGCTGCTTCGCTCCTCCTCCTGCTCCTTTTCCTTCCCCCACCCTTTCTTCCTCAAGCAAAGGGCGGGGGAGAAGGAGCAGGAGGAGGAGCGAAGCAGCGTCGCATCAGACGCTCTGACGCGACGCTGCTTCGCTCCTCCTCCTGCTCCTTTTCCTTCCCCCCACTCTTTCTTCCCTCAAGCAAAGGGCGGGGGAGAAAGGCAGGAGGAGGAGCCGAAGCGTCGCGCGTCAGACGCTCTGACGCTGACGCGCTGCTGCTTGCTCCTCCTCCTGCTCCTTTTCCTTCCCCCACCCTTTCTTCCCTCAAGCAAAGGGCGGGGAGAAAGGAGCAGGAGGAGGAGCGATGCAGCGTCGCATCAGACGCTCTGACGCAACGCTGCTTCGCTCCTCCTCCTGCTCCTTTTCCTTCCCCCCACTCTTTCTTCCCTCGAGCAAGGGCGGGGGGAAAAAGGAGAAGGAGGAGCGGCGTCGCATCAGACGCTCTGACGCGACGCTGCTGCTTCGCTCCTCCTCCTGCTCCTTTCCTTCCCCCACCCTTTCTTCCCTCGAGCAAAGGGCGGGGGAAAAGCAGGAGGAGGAGCGAAGCAGCGTCGCATCAGACGGCTCTGACGCGACGCTGCTTCGCTCCTCCTCCTGCTCCTTTTCCTTCCCCACCCTTTCTTCCCTCGAGCAAGGGCGGGGGAAGGAGCAGGAGGAGGAGCGAGCAGCAGCGTCGCGTCAGAGCGCGGCTGACGCGATGCTGCTGCTCCTCCTCCTGCTCCTTTTCCTTCCCCACCCTTTCTTCCCTCGAGGCAAAGGGCGGGGAAAGGAGCAGGAGGAGGAGCGAGCAGCGTCGTCAGACGCTCTGGCGCGACGCTGCTTCGCTCCTCCTCCTGCTCCTTTCCTTCCCCCCCCCTTTCTTCCTCGAGCAAGGGCGGGGGAAAGGAGCAGGAGGAGGAGCGAAGCAGCGTCGCGTCAGACGGCTCTGGCGCGACGCTGCCTCATTCCTCCTCCTGCTCCTTTTCCTTCCCCCACCCTTTCTTCCCTCGAGCAAAGGGCGGGGGGAAAGGTGCAGGAGGAGGAGCGAAGCAGCGTCGTGTCAGAGGAGGAAAATAGGAAAAATATTTTTTTTCTATTTTCCTTCTCTAAAATCTAGGTGCGTTTTATCAGCCGGTGCGCCTTATGGTGCGAAAAATACGGTACATTCTACTTGCCTTTCTGCCAACAGAACCTCAGAGGATGCTGATGAAACATGGCTATACAGTCCAAAAGACTCACAGCAATGCAAAATAAAACATGTGTTTTATATATTGTTAATGAAATTATTTATATGCTGGTAATGGAGTTTTGTTGTTGGGACTTCCAGTGGCCAACTACCAGGGCCAGTCAACATTCCGTGGAATCCGTCCTCGATGTGATACCACTTCACTGGGATGCCGTTGTCCTCTAGCCGTTTCTTGAACAAGAGTCCATCGTCTCGGAAAATATCATATTCACAGGTTACAAGGAAAGTCTTGGGGAGCTGGCGGATCACGTCGTCCTCTGCTAAAAGTGGGGAAAACATGGGGTTGGTTACTTCTTTCATGAGTTCGTAAAGTTCTTGGCAACACGGAGGCCGCTCCATAGGCACGTAACCCTTGCCCTTAAATCTTTCTGGAATGTCATCAGGGTTGACCCATTTCCTGTATTTCATCCACACATGTTTAGGTAGATGAGCATTTCTCATGACACCCTCCACATTGATCTTCTTCCCAGTCAGATACAGGATACCAAGCATCAAGGCCCGTTTCTTGAACAATGTAGGGACCGAATGGTATTGCTGGTAAGAAGGCAAATTGAAATCCACGGCCTGCAAACAGGGATAGATGAGGACCAGAACTCGTATCTTTGGGAGATCTTTCCTGCCTGCCAAATATTCAGAAACGACTGCAGCAAATGTCCCTCCGCTACATTCTCCACAGAGAGCAATGCGATTCGGGTCCACTCCGTATTCCTCTGCATTTTTCAAAAAGTGTACAGTAGCTGTGCAGCAATCCATAACTGGGATTGGGAATGGATGGTCTGGAGCCAAACGAAACCTGAAGCAGAAATAAGAAACGGTCTGAATCCGCAATTCACATGATAAGGTTCTCTGAATTTTCGGCACAGAATATCCTAAAAACTCCTGTTACAATTCAAGTCCAATGCCCTGTAGAGATGTGCACAGTATTGTTTTTGTGTACCTGATTCAGAGGATTCAGGGGATTCGGCTGCCGAATCTATGAAAACAAGATTAGCGGGAGGCAGCCAAAGCCTTAGCCAATACGGATAACAGCAGCCGGATCTTTTCAGCTAATGAGGGCTAATGGGGTTGAGTGACACTCTATCTGAGACAGAGGTGGCATGTGAGCATGATGCGCTCTCTGAATTTTAGGTAGTTTTCCTCCTTCCACTTCAGATGCTTCGCCCTTTGACGGAGAAGATAGATAGTCCCCTATGCACAAACCCATGTGGTAGAGACATGCACACATTATCCTTAAAACCCCTGTTAAAATTCAAGTCCAACTCCCTGCCCTACCTGCTCCCTTCAAGTACGGGGGTTGAATGAAAAGTAATACCTCCACCTTTGTTTTCTGAAGCCATCACGGAAGATGTCTGTGCGCTTTTATCTCAGGCATCAGCATCCTGGGTACCCATCGTGCACAGATCTTCCGATAACCAAGCAAAGCAATAATGTAACCCACACGTTCTTGTGAAATGCCGATTATGCTTGAAATTTCTCCCTGAGTGATACGACGATCGTCTTGAATCTATTAACCTTTTTCTTGTGAATTTGGTGGTTGCTGTCACAGAACATCCAACTCTTTGTCACGCAAGTCAGATGTTCCCATCTCAACATCTTTAAACTTACTCGCCCAACAACGCATAGAACTCACATCAAAATAATCACTATAAACAGCTTGCATTCTCAGATGCACCTTCTGCTGTCAAAAATTCAATGATTACATGTTGCTTAAGTCGCATTGACCAACCGTCTGCTCAGGGTTCCATACATCACACTTTAACAACACAACTGTTCAATGCTAAGGCTTCCTTCAAAAATACAACTATAGAGGAGAGTCTACTGAACAAGCCAGTACCTCCCGCAACCCAGTGCTGTCAGCTCTTGAGGAGTTACAAAGGTGGAAGCATTACTTTTCATTCAACCCTTGTGTGTAGTCACAAAGCGATTTTGCTCACCCATAATGCAGAATGTATGCTTACTTATATTTGCTTCTCATGTGTTGACTATTATATGTTGCAGTGCAGAATATTCATAATTTGTTACACCAGGCATCTGCCAAGCTCACACTCCTGGACTTGCCATGGAAATGGGAAGCCATGGATCATAGCCAGCCCTGTTGAAATGAACCGTCTTCAGCAGAAGCATACTATATAATCCTGCAGGAGGATCTAGAAAACACGTAAAGGGAACATCCTTCCTACAATTTCTAGAGCATCCAGCATGACAACATGGTCAATTTGAGATGGAAGCATACCATAGAGCAGTGGTTTTCAATCTGTGGGTCCGCAGGTGGTCTACAACTCCCAGAAACACCAACCAGTTTACCAGCTGTTAGGATTTCTGGAAGTTGAAGGCCAAAACATCTGGGGACCCACAGGTTGAGAACCACAGCCATAGAGTCATCTTGGAAGACAAGGAAAAGGCTTAAAGAGAAACCCATCCTATAATTTGTAGGACCTTGTCATCAACATCTGGTGGAAGAATACCATGGAATTCACCGGGAATGTGGCACAGCTGGCTGGGTGTCAGCTGCATAAGATCTCTACTGACCAGAAGGTCATGAGTTTGAGGCCTGCCCGGGTCAAGGTGGGCTCTCGACCTATTGTGTAGCCTGTTGTCAACCTTTGCAACCCGAAAGACAGTTGCATCTGTTCAAGCAGGAAATTAAGGTACCACTTAGTGGGGAGGCTTAATTTAACTGATTTACGAGTCCTTAAAAAAGATCTCCAGGAAACACGCTGAGGAATGAAGGAGTGCGACAGCTCCCCCTGGTGGCCAGATGTTAAATTGGCTCTGTCTGTCTTGTGTGTTTGTGTGTCTAAATATAATGTATACATTGTAATCCGCCCTGAGTCCCCTGCGGGGTGAGAAGGGCGGAATAGAAATAAAGTAAGTAAGTAAGTAAGTAAGTAAGTAAGTAAATTAATAAATAAAATCGGTAGGAAGGCTTAGAATATGCATAAAGACAACTAATCCCTCAAATTTCTAGGTCCACCAGTATGACCATATAGTCAACTTCTGGTGGAAGCATACTATGGAATCATGTTGGAGGACAGGGACAATGTTTAAGGAGAACACCTTTCTAAAATTTATACAAAGATGTCCCCTGTCATCAATGTCTGGTGGAAGCATACTGTGGAATTGAGTTGGAGGACCTCCAAAATGGCGAGAGAAATCATTAAAGGTTTTGACCTTTAAGGCCTTTCATGGTCTAGGGCCAGTGTACCTGAGGGACCTCCTTACCCCATATGTTCCCCCGAGATCACTGCACTCGGAAGAGCGAAATCTTTTGATTGTACCATCACTCCGTTCCTGTCACCTCTCTACAACAAGACAGCGAGTCTTTTCAGGTGTGGCTCCGACATTATGGAATTCACTTCCGGACGATGTTCGTGCCATTACAGAACTCATCCCTTTTCGGAGGGCATGTAAAACTTTTTTGTTTAGACATGCCTTTAACTGAAGCTGAACTGTCTATCATCTTCCAATTTGATGATGTCCTATGTACTATCTATATTTTACTGCTTTTATTGTTTTATGTAACCATTGCGTTGTTATGCAATTTTAATCTGTATGTAAACCGCCCCGAGCCTGCAGGAAGGAGCGGTATATAAGATCGAGGAAATAAATAAATAAATAAATATTTTTGCATTGTGGGTAAGTGAAACCACAGGTCCTGCTGCTGTGGGGATATACCATAGATCCCTTTTGATGGGTAGGGTTATTGGCTTTTCAAGACAGTGCCTATCTTTCAAGCAAAAGGGCTGACCTCTTTTTTAAAAAAATGGGTGTCTTCAGAATAAAATCACCTGAGATAATTTTCCTTCATACATTTTCATTCGCCATGAATAATGCAATACACTCATGATATGAATTTTTCAACCACATGATTGACATTTTGGAAAGGAACGTTCTGCACCTTCCTTAACATTTTGAAACAAGGCATCCATTTGGGATGAGAGACACCCTCTTCCTCTGTTTGTTGTCTTCTCCAATAGGAAAATAGTTAATTGAGAAAGAGCATACTGCACTGGGACTGTGGCGCAGCTGGCTGGGAGTCATCTGCATAAAGATCACTACTGACCGAGAGGTCATGAGTTCGAGGGCAGCCTGCGTCGGAGTCAGCTTCTGACCATATGTGTAGCTTGTTGTCGACCTTTGCAGCCTGAAAGACAGTTGCATCTGTCGAGTAGGAAATTTTGGTACCGCTTATGCAGAGAGGCTAATTTAACTAATTTACGATGCCATAAAAACTACAACAATTTATTTATTTATTTATTTATTTATTTATTTATTGTTCTTATATTCCGCTCCTCCCAGCAGGCTCGGGCGGATCACAGTAAAAATACATGGGCAGCATGCCGTTACGACGGCATACGGCCCTACAGTTTGGAATACAATAACATAAAACCACATTAAAAACCAAAGTTACATCGACCGATACGGATGCGAGGACATGACGTAGTTCTTAAACCGGTGTGCCTAATTAAAGGCCAAGCCAAAGAGGGTCGTCTTGCACCCTCCGAAACGGGCTAGTTCAACAATGGCCCGAACATTATCTGGAAGGGCGTTCCAAAGCACCGTGCCGCCACAGAAAAGGACCTTTGTCTGGTCGTCGATAGGTGGCAGGAGCGGACTGATGGAATTAATAACAGATTCTGCTCATCTGATCGCAGTGATCTCGGGGGCAAATACGGGGTAAGGCGGTCCTTCAGGCACGCAGGCTCCTAGGCCGTGCAAGCCTTAAAGGTCAGCACCAACACCTTGAAGGCAATTCGGTACTCAATAGGAGCCAGTGCAGTTGCCGGAGGGTAGGTGTAATATGTTCTCTCACCGCACTCCTGCCAGCAGCGAGCAGCGGCATTCTGCACAGCTTGAGTTTCCGGATTGTCGACAAGGGAAGGCCAACGTGAGGCGTTACAGTAGTCTAATCTCGAGATGACCGCCGCTTGGATTACCGTGGCCAGGTCATCCCTGGACAGGTAGGGGGCCAGTCGCCTAGCCTGACGGAGGTGGTAAAATGACATCCTACTGACCGCGGAGACCTGGGCCTCCATGGTCAGTGAGGAGTCCAACATCACCCCATGGCTCTTAACTGACGGCGAAGGATTAAGCCTTCGCCCAGGGTAGGCAACCGGCACCCACCCAGCCCAGGCTGCCCCGCCACAGGATCTCCATCTTCGATGGATTCACCTTCAGTCCGCTGGCACGCAGCCAACCAGTCATCACGGCTTCGAGGCATAGATGGAAACAATCGGTACGGAGTCCGGCCTGCCCCATTCTCAGCAGAAGCTGGGTGTCATCTGCATACTGATAACACTCCAGACCAAATTCATGCCCAACTGGGCCAGGGGCGATATAAACGTTGAATAACAAGGGGAGAGGATGGCCCCTGGGGGACCCCACACCAAGTGAGAGTCTCCCGGAGACCTCCCCGCCTCCACACGTTGTCCCCGGTCCCGGGAGGAAGGAGGCCACCCATTGAGGGCAGTCCCCCAACCCCGGGAGCCGGCTAAACGGTGGGTCAACAGTGCGTGATCTACTGTATCGAACGCTGCTGTCAGGTCTAACAAGACAAGCAGTGCTGATCCACCCTGGTCCAGTTGGCGGCGAATCTGGTCTGTAATGGCGATAAGCACAGTCTCCGTCCCATGCCCAATACGGAAGCCGGACTGGAAGGGATCAAGTCCACCTGTGTCGCCTAGGAACTGCTGCAGCTGATCCGCTGCTGCCCTCTCAATTACTTTGCCTAGAAAAGGCAAGTTGGAAACAGGCCTGTAATTGGAGGGAGCCGAAGGCTCTAAGTTCGGCTTTTTCAGCAGCGGTTTCACCATGCATGCAAAAGAATGAGGAAGCAATCCATTGGTGTCACAAGTGGACAGCGAAGTGACAACTGCCCTGGTGGCCAGAGTACCCTCATGAAGCTGGAATGTTACATAGCCTCTGTGTGTCTGTCTATATTTTGTGTGTCTATGGCATTGAATGTTTGCCATGTATATGTACGCTGCAATATGCCCTGAGTCCCCAGCGGGGTGGGAAGGGCATAATATAAAAACAGTAAACAAACAAATAAATAATTATTTGAGTCAAGTGTCTTCGAAAGAGAATAGATCGAATAGTGTGGGAGAATGTCCATTCTGATAGAGCCAGAATGAGTTTGAGGTCACTTACGCAACAGACATAACGACAGAATCAGTTTCTCGGGCAATGTAGCGGCATTGTACATCAGCTAGCCCTGAAAAACAGATAATTTTTAAAGAGAAATTATTACTGATGTGTTTCATGACTATGTACATAGAAAAATCCTATATACGCCACCTGAACTCTGTTTCTTGAAGAACTTACCAACATTCCCCAAAACTCCAGCACCTCCTGCAAAAACAACCACTCCTCTTCTCTTCCCAGAAGGAGTTGTTTTGGGCCAATACACTCGGACCCGAACGTCATCAAAAACCAAGTCCTTGATCGTCAGTGTTGAACTCCACTTGGGTACAAATGTTTTTAAGAACCTGTCATATACTTTGAATGGATTGCGCACTCCAATGTTTTTAAGGAATCTTCTCTGTTTACAGAAAAATATAAAGGAGAAATTAATGTCATGTGGACACAGGGCTTACGTACAGAAAGGGAGAGCCTTAGGCTGAGCCTACAAGAGATCATCCCATGAACGTTTGATGGGACTGAGGTACAGAGAAATGAAAACAATGTAAAATTACCAAGCCAGGAACAGGTTTGGACAAAAAGAGGGAGATGGAAAATTTGTAGTCAATGCCAGAAGAGTTAGCTGAAAGAAGAGAAAGACATGTAAGCCAGCAAAGAGAGGGAATGGTTGTGAATTGCTGATAAGGAGGCACCAGATGATAACAATGGGAAAAGGAAGTGTGAATGAGATAGTTTGTGTGTCTGTCCAGTCTTAAAACCTAAGACTAATAATAATACACTTTATGTATCTCTATATATAATAAAATGTTTGTTTGTATGTGGGTGGGTGGGTATGTGGCTTAAAATCTAAGATTAAAAAAACCCCTGAGCTGTGTACTCAATGTGTGGCACTTGTCAACCCAACAGAGAAATTTGATCAAATAAATTTGCCATACCTGATCTCCTTTCTTCTTAGGGTCTAATTGAACAGAGACCCTAGGGCAGGGGTGCTCAGAATGGTGATCGGGATCACCAGGGTGATCTTCAGACCTCATCCTGGTGATCTTGAGGCCCCTGACCAGGTTTTTTGCAGTTGGTCCTCTTCATGCGCCCCTGCACTCTGCAAAGAAGTCCTCCGTCGTTGCTCCTCCCGCTCCTGCTCGCGTGCCGCCTCCAAAAGCTCCAGAGTCCAAGAGGCAGAATGGGCCCCTTCTTTGGATTCCTCCTCCCCCTCCGTCCTTCTCCAGCCACTCAGAGTCGAGGAGACCAAAGGGGGCTGGATGACGCGATGGCTGGCCCAGCACAAGATGCAGAAGCGCCCATTCTGCCTCTCGGACTTTTCGTGAGCTCTTGAGGCGGCACGCATGCTGGCGGCGTGAAATAGGAGCAATGACGGAGGAGGAGAAGGACGCTTTGGGGTCATTTTCTTACCGCATCTCAAAGGTCGGTCTTTTACTTGGGGGTGGGTGCTTGATTGTTCTGTGGCATGTCTCTTTGTTTATTTTTAATGTTTAAAAATGGCCTTTTAGCTCCAAAGCCTCTCTGCTTGCTTTGTTCCTTGAGAAATATATGTTGGGGAATATGGAAATGTGGGAGAAATGGGGTGGTTGGATGTATTTTTGCATGTCCCTTTGTTTACCTTGCTGAGTATTAAATGGCCTTGCAGTTCAAAAGCCTCTTCTTACTTTCTGGCTGATAATATGTGTGGTAATATGGCAGTGTGGAGAAATGGTGGTTGGATGTATTTTATGCTCTGTTTTATATTGTTATTAAATTGAAATGTTGATGTTCTATAACTTCATTTTATGTAAACTGCCCCGAGCCTGCTGGAAGGAGCGGTACATAAAAATGAATAATAAATATAAATAAATAAATAAGAAAATAGTTATATGTTTTACATTTCTGGGTAGGTGATCTTTGGGACTTGGTTTTTTAATCAGTAGCTCCCATGCTGAAAAAGTGTGAGCACCCCTGCCCTAGGGTTTTCGGGTTGCATTTTTGGAAGGGACACAGTAGTGTGTCTCAGCACACTAACAAACCTGTTGCAGTGCTTGGGTGGCATCCATATGATCCAGAAAGACCGAGACTGTGTTGCAACATCACCGTCTGTCTTGGCATGGCTACTCTGAGCTATCCACCTGAATTCCTGGTCGTTGCTGGTGCCCCATTCTAACATCAGAAGAAG
>JARBWK010001354.1:0-19666 GCA_030556195.1 Anolis apletophallus | reverse complement strand
GAGTGGGTCATGAGTGCTCTGTGTGCCAGGTTTGGTGTTGATCAGTCATTGGATTAGGTTTGTAGCAGGCTTGGAAAGTGAGGGAAGGTACTGCAAGTCCCATCATCCATGTTCTGGCCCCTCCAAACTTCAGTAGGATGTAGAGGGGTCACTGGGGCTCTGTGTGCCAAGTGTGGTCTTTATCGGTGTTTGTTGGGGCCACAGTGGTCTGTGGGAACAGAGGGGTGTGAAAGTACTACAAATCCCATCATCCATTGTCAGTCCTCCCTCGAACCTCACCAGGACGTGAAGGCAGTCATGGAGGTTATGTGTGCCAAGTGTGGTCTCGATCAGTAATTGGATGAGGGTCGCAGCGGACTTGGCAAGTGAGTAGAGGTACTTCAAGTCCCATCATCCATGGTCCACCCTCCGATCTGCACCAGGATGTAGAGGGGTCATGAGGGCTCTGTGTGCCAGGTTGGGTGTTGATCAGTCATAGGATTAGGTTTGTAGCAGCCTTGGAAAGTGAGGGAAGGTACTGCAAGTCCCATCATCCATGTTCTGGCCCTCCAAACTTCAGTAGTATGTAGAGTGGGTCACTGGGGCTCTGTGTGCCAAGTGTGGTCTTTATCAGTGTTTGTTGGGGGCCACAGTGGTCTGTGGGAACAGAGGGGTGTGAAAGTACTACAAATCCCATCATCCATTGTCAGTCCTCCCCAAACCTCACCAGGACGTGAAGGCAGTCATAGGGGTTATGTATGCCAAGTTTGGTCTCGATCAGTGATTGGATGAGGGTTGCAGCTAACTTGGGAAGTGAGTAGAGGTACTTCAAGTCCCATCATCCATGGTCCACCCTCCTCCAAACTGCACCAGGACGTAGGTATACAGATTATCCCTATCTTTTTCGGTGTTATGTACCATCGATGGAACATTTTTAACGATTTTTCCTTTAAATTGGAGGCATATGTATATTTAACCTTTTTGTTCCATAATTTTTGCCATTCCTTTAACTTTATCTGTCTGCCAATATTTTTCGCCCAAATTACCATACAATTTTTTACTTCTTCAGTTTCGGTTTCCCATTCTAAAAGCTTGTTGTAAATTTTGGTTATATTTTTCTTGTCTATTTTGGACAGTTGTATCCAAAAATCTTCCTTATCATAAAAGCCGTTTTTTTGTCTTGATTATATATATTTCTAATCTGATGATATTGAAGCCAAGTTAAATTCCCCATGATCTGAAAACAGTTATTCTGAAGATAACATAATGAGTGGGATCCACTTGTGATCTTGTGATGACATAAATAAGATTTTTTTTTTTAGTTTCTGTTTTTTCCCCCTTGTTTTTTCTTTTAAGAGTATTTTAATATTTTAGGAGCATTTGAATGGGATTTTTCAAGTTTTATGACACTCTTGTGTCTATCCTGTGGTTTTCCTTTAAAAAGTCAACGCTTTTTTTTTTAGAATAATGAAAAATAATGAAATGTAATTCATTTTATTTATTATTTATTATTTCGGCTTCAAGACCGCTCCCTCTAGAAGCTCGGCGCGGTTTACAGCAATGTAAAACAGGCAAGCAATGCATAACAAGTTAATCTAAAATACTATTTGCTAAAATATGTTAAAACTACAACTAGACTAAAACTACGACAGTGAGCATGACAGTTTATTTGGCTGGGAAGGCCATATGAAAGAGAGCAGTCTTGCAGGCTCTGCGAAAAAGAATACAGTTCGGTGATTCCTCTGGCTTCCTCTGGTAGCGCATTCCACAGAGTTGGTGCAGCTACAGTATGTCTTGTTGAGGACAGTCGATATTGTCTGATGGAAGGGACATTGAGGAGATTTTGTTCACCAGAGTGCAGGGATCTCTGGGGACAGTATGGGGAGAGGAGGTCCCTCAAGTACACTGGCCCAAGACAATACAAGGCCTTAGAGGTTAAAACCAACACCTTGAAGGATAGGTAGCCAGTAGGCATGGTTTCGAACCCAAAAATGGAGATTCTAAAATCAAATGGGGGATTTTTTGATTAGTAAAAGAAAGACTTACAAAAAAATTTCCAAAAATTTCTAAAATGTAACTTAATTACTAATTCGTTAGTAGTTCGTATGCCAGCGCATGCGCATTCCAGATGGTTTTGGCCTACAACTCCCAGAAATCCTAACAGCTGGTAAATTGGCTGGGATTTTCTGGGAGTTGTAGGCCAAAACTTGAATAAATCACACTGAAGTCTAGATGGGACTCTCCAAATAGGAAGGAGGGAGGGAAGGAGGGAGGGAGGGAGCGGGTATTCTATTCTTGGAAGCAGCAAAAGTAAAGGAGGAGGAGCCCCTCGCTCCCTCCTCGCTGCCTCTCTCTCACCCTGATCCCGAGGGAGGGCCCAAGTTTGCCCAGGCTGGTCATATACCTACATTCCATGCACATGCAATAATACAGCAGTAATAACAATGGGTATAAGAAAGGTAAAATTCAAACCGAAGTATTCTGACTGGTCCTGCCTCATGCGGTGCAACCGGGCTCTTCTCTGTGAGCCCGGAAACGCCAGCGTTTGCTGCTTGGGTGCACACACATACATATTCTTTGGGGGGGATTTGCTGCAGAATCTTCTCTATGAGCCCAGGATTCTGCAGCAAATCCCCCAAGAATATGTATGTGTGTGCAGAAAACGCTGGCTTTCCCGGCTAATAGAGAAGAGCCCGTTTGCACCGCATGAGGCAGGGACCAGTCAGAATACTTTTGAATTTTACCTCTTGTTATTGTTATTACTGCTGTATTATTGCATGTGCATGGAATGTAGGTATGACCAGTTGGATTACTTATAATATTAGGCACTTACAGTAGCATTCATTCTATTATACATTAGGTTGGTTTCTCACCCCAATACTCTTTGATGCTTTAGATCCTGGCAGGGCAGGAGAGGCAGGGAAGCCTGGAAAATGTAAACAGAGAGGTTTACTCAGAAGTAAATCCACAAAGGAGGGCACTTCATCCAAAGTGCCCTCCTTTGCAGATTTACTTCTGAGTAATCCTCTCTGTTTACATTTTTCCGGCTTCCAGCCGAAAGAAGGAGCAAGTTTAGGGCTTGCCTTGCCATAATACTTATTGGCAAGGGAGGCGGAGGGTGGTGAGAGAGAAGGAGGTGCCCCTTACGACCTAATAACGACACTTAAGAAAATCCTGGCCCCGGTTCTATAAAAGAAAGTCCACTTCCTGGTTGGCGTTCCAGGTGCGGAAATACTCAAAAGTAGCATTTCTTACGAATTTCTTACGAATCATTTCATTTTCATAACTTTTTCTCATGCCTAGTAGCCAGTGCAGTTGCTGCAGTATTGGTGTAATATGGCACCTCGCCGGGGCTCCGGAGAGAAGATATGCATTCTGCACCAGCTTGAGCTTCCGGATTGTCCCCAAGGGTAGGCCAATGTAAAGGGCGTTACAGTAATCCAATCTCGAGATGACCGTCACCTGGATCACTGTGGCTAAGTCATTCACGGATAGGTAGGGCGCCAGCCGCCTAGCCTGGCGCAGATGGAAAAATGCGGTTTTGCTAACCGTGGAGACCTGAGCCTCCATGGACAGCAATGGATCCAATTGGAGCCCTAGGCTTTTTTGTTAATAATAGTAATGAGTAACATTCATTACTTTTTAAAACTTGGAATGGTTCACAGCAACAAATTGCTTCTGAAACCCTATGATGAATAATAAGGAATGGATTTCTTTTTTTAAAAAAAATAGTACTTTCCAAACTCCGCTATACAAGGAAGTAGGAAATGTATCTGTATACCTTTATAAAGCGGAATGTTTGTATGTATGTATGTATGTATGTATGTATGTGTGCAGAGGGCGGAAGGGCGGAAGGGCGGATATGTGGCAGCCACTTTTTTTTTGTAATTAATTTTTATTCATTCTGACACCCAAAAAAAACACAACACATCACAAACTTACCGACCTGAAACATCGGCATACACGTAAACATAAACAAAACCATAACATAACATAACATAAAATCATAACATAAAATCATATCCCCCCTCCCTTCCCACCCCCCCTCCCTCCACCCTTCACCTACACATATATAATCCCCCTGTTACCCTCCTAGTCCGTTTTGCAGAGGCTCCTACTGCATTCGACCGTAGCACAGAGGGGTGGTCTTACTTCCCCTTTCTGTGATCTAAGACTTAGTTGTCCAATATTTCCATATCTTTATCTTCACTTCTGTATTGTTGTCCATCATATCAACTTATATTTCTTCACTTTAAGGTAATTGATATATTTGTTCCAGTCTGTTCTATTTTCAAATGCCCTGTTATACGCTACTTTCTGTGTTAGCAGATCCATGTTCATTATGTCGAGACTTTTTTTTTTAACCAATCTTGGTATGTTGGCACTTCTTTAAGTTTCCAGAATCTGGCCAGAGTTATTCTTGCTGCGGCAGCCAAATAAAAAAGGATTTTGTCATCGTTTTTATCTAACTCAAAATCAAATATCCCCAGCAGAAAGTATTCTGGCTTAAAATCAAATTTTTTTCCCAAAATATCTTTTGACCTCTTAAATATCTCCCACCAGAATTTCTTTACCTTTTTACATTCCCACCACACATGGGCATAAGTCCCAACATTCGCTCCACATTTCCAACATTTCGCATTCAGTTTACCTTTGCTAAACTTCGAGAGCTTTTCTGGTGTTAAATACCACATATAAAATACCTTATACCAGTTTTCTTTTATCTCGACCGCATAGGTAAATTTTAATTTTTTGCCCCACACTTCTTCCCATTTACACAAGTCTATAGTGTGACCCACCAGCCTGGCCCACTTTACCATTACCTCCTTAACCAGATTTTCCTCAGTGGCCCAACCTAATAATAGTTGATAGGATTTCCGTATAGTTTTGGTGTCACTTTTTACAATTTTCGACCAACTAGAGTCTGTTATTTCAAACCCCTTTTTCCGATCTTGTTTGTAATTCTCTTTAATTTGCCAGTAGTGGAACCACGTTGTACCAGGTTCCACCCTCTGCATCTCCTCCAACGTCATCAGGTCCACTTCCTGCCCTTTGATCTTTAATATATTTTTATACGTCAGCCACCTCTCCCTCAGAATTTCCCTCTTATGGTCTGCCTCAATCGGAGAAAACCACAGGGGAGTTTTATTACATAATCTTTCTTTATGCTTGTCCCACACATTAATAAGAGCCGCCCTTATAAAGTGATTTCTAAAACCTTTTTCTACCTTAGCCTTGTCTCTCCAGAGATAGCTATGCCATCCCCGGAAAAGATCTTCTCCTTCCAAGGCCAAAAGTTTCTTTTTTGTTAGAGTTACCCATTCTTTCACCCATACCAGTACCGCCGATTCATAATAAATTTGGAGATCCGGCAGTGCCATTCCTCCTCTTTTGATGTTATCTTTCAACTGATGGAAGCCTATCCTTGCCCTCTTGTTCAACCACACAAATTTTAATATATCCTTTCTCCACTCTTCCAAAATTGCTTTTGTCCTTAGGATTGGGATTGTTTGAAACAAAAATAATATTTCGGGTAACACCGACATTTTAACCAGGGCTATCCTGCCCATCAATGAGAGTTGCAGCTTACTCCATTTTTCCAACTTTAACCTTATTTCCCTCCATTTTCTTTCATAATTATTTTGGAGCAAATGGGCATTGCTTCCTGTCAAAAGAACTCCCAAATACCAGACCATTTTCTCTATCTTAATTCCTGTTATTCTTTGGAGAGTCTCTTTTTTCTTTTCCGTCATATTCTTTACAATAAATTTCGTTTTATCTTTGTTTATTTTTAACCCAGCGACTTTCCCATAAATCATTAATTCCTTCCACCACTCATTCCATTGTTGCAGAGGATCTTCTATTACGCAGACCATGTCGTCTGCGTATGCCGAGACCTTATACGTATTGTTAGGAATTCTCAGTCCTTTAATTTCTTTATTTTGTCTTATACTTTCTAAAAGGACTTCTAATGTCATTACAAAAATCAAAGGTGACAGCGGGCAGCCTTGTCTTGTGCCTTTCATTAATTTAATTTCTTTTGTCAACAGGCCATTTATGTTGATTTTAGCCGTTTGTTCATCGTAAATTGATCTAATCACATTCTCAAAATAAAATCCCATGTCCATTTCTCTTATCAACTCAAATGTAAAATTCCAATTAACCTTATCAAAGGCTTTTTCGGCATCCAAAAAGAGGATGCCGACTTCTTTTTGAGTATGCTTGTTGTAGTATTCGATTATATTCAAAATCAACCTGGTATTGTCTTTAATTTGACGGCCTGGAAGAAAACCAGTTTGGTCCTTATGTACTCTTTCATTCAGGACCACTTTCAATCTTGCTGCCAGTATGCCAGCAAAAATTTTATAGTCTGTATTCAATAAAGCAATTGGGCGAAAACTTTTAGGTGCCCTCATGTCTGAATCGTCTTTTGGTATCAGCGTAATATTTGAGTGAGTCCAGGAATGTGGGAGTTTACTTTCGTTCAGAACTTTATTCATCACTTTCAACATTGATGGTATCAGCACCTCTGTGTGCACCTTGTAAAAGTGTGATGAAAAGCCATCCGGTCCTGGGCTCTTGTTTGGTGCCAAAGTTTTAATTATTGCCCTAATTTCTCCCTCGTTTATCTGTTTATTCAGACTTTCTCGTTTACATTCTGTTATCTTCTTTATTTTTTTGCTCCCCAAATACTCTATAATCCTTTCTCTTGGAATATTATCGTCAGAATAGAGTGTTTTATAGAATTTTACAAATTGCTCCTCTATTTCCTTTTGATATATATACTATTTCCCATTTTCACTGATTTTGTTTATGTATTGCTTTTGTCTCCTATTTTTAATCTTCCAGGCTAACCATCGACCCACTTTATTCGCATTTTCAAAATGTTTCTGTTTCATTAGATTAAGTTTCTTTGTTATATCCTCCAATTGGAAAATTTCCATTTGTTTTTTAAGTAGATCCAATTGTGTTCTAATTTTAATGTCTCTTGGGTTGTTTTTTAACTTTTTTTCCCATATGGAGATTTCCGTCTCTAATTTTTGGCACATATTTCGTTTTTCCCTGTTCCTTCTCGCTGCTTGTTGGATATAGTGTCCTCGCATAAAGGCTTTGACCGCATCCCAAATTATTTCCATTGGGGAGTCCTCTTCTTTGTTAAATTAAAAAAATTCCTTTAGCATCTCTCTACTTTTCTCAATATCCTTAGGGGTTTTTAATAAGTGGTCATTTAGTTTCCACCTAAAAGTTCCCTCCCTATTTCTTGTGTTGTCGATTGTCAACTCCAACGGTGCGTGATCTGATGTTATTCTAGTCAGGATTTTTGTTTTTTTTATCTTCATTACCAAGTCTTTGGAACCCCATGCCATGTCGATACGCGACCATGACTGGTGAGGGTTCGAAAAAAAGGTATAATCCCTTTCACTTTTATGGTAATGTCTCCAAAGGTCTATCAGGTTAAATTCCACCAGAAGTCTTTTGAAACATTTTGGCATTTCCCCCTTATTTGTTTTGCCTTTCCTATTCTTTTTCTCCTCTGGCTTCTCTCCTGATTTATCCAGTTTCGCATTCCACACCCCATTGAAGTCCCCCATTATTAGGAGATAATCAAACTCTTGTTCTGTAATTCTTCTATTAAGAGATTCCACAAATTTCTCTTTGGCCCCATTAGGTGCATAGATATTGCATAGCAATATCTTTTTCCCCTCATTCTCCAAAATAATTCCCAGTTGTCTACCTTCTTGGTCCTTAAATGCTTGATTTGATTGAATTTTCTCATTAACAAAGGTTACCACCCCTCTCTTCTTTTCCTCACTTGATGCAAAATAAACTTTTCCAAATTGTTTCTGATTTAAATATTTCACATGTTTCTGAGAAATATGTGTTTCTTGTAAAGAAATTATATCAAATTTTCCTTTTTTAAATTGATTCCATACTTTATTACGTTTATTAGGGCTATTTAAGCCATTCACATTTTGTGAGTAAAATTTAAGACTCTGTGCCATCTTCTTCCTTGCTTCCTCCCCCAGCACCGGCCTGCCTGAATTCCATCAAGTCTATATCTACTAAAGGGGATTTCTCCCTTGGTCTTTTCCGTTGTTTTTCAGACGTCTGGTCTTTTTTCTCAGTCTTCCGAGACTCCTTATCCTTTGCTTCTCCCTCTTTTGCTAAGAATCTTTCGTAAAACGTTCTGGCTTTGTGTTCAGATGTTAGCCAGTGTTTTTCCCCCTCCCATGTTGTCGTCAAACCTTCTTTTTCCCATTTAAACCTTACGTTTTTCTCTCTCAGTATGTCTGTAATGAAGAAATATTTTCTCCTTCTTTCTAGAACTGCTACTGGGAATTCTTTTAGTATCACCACTTTATCACCTTTATAGAAGGTTGGGGTTTTGGCATTGGCCTTTATTATCTCATCTCTAACAATTTTTCTGCCAAAGCAGACTATCGTGTCCCGTGGCGTGCCGTGTCTTTTAGCATAGTTTGATTGCACACGGAACACCCTATCCACATCTCCTTCAATTTCCTCTGCCGTAGTTTGTAAAACCTCTGCGATTATCATAGTTACTGTCTCTTTGATATTTTCCTGCTCCTGTTCCCTAACATTTCTGAACCTAAGTTGGAATTCCTTCTCCTTTGCCTCTAGTGACTCCTGTTGCAATTTTAAGGTCGCAATTGTCTTTTCCATGGTTACCATTGTCTTTTCCAGTTCTTTTTGTTGAGACTGCATTGCCTTGTTTTCCCTTACACAATCTTTCTTCCCTTGTTGTAGCAGATCGATATCTTTTTGCATGTTTCTTAGTTCCTCTTTAATCACTGTTTTCATTTCCTCCTTCAGATTTTTCTTTAGGTCTTCCATCTCTCCTCTAATAATGTTATATTGAGAGTCTTGCTTTTCTTGGATCTGTTTCACATCTGTCTGAATTTTCAATATTTCTCTCATTAAATCCTTTGAAGAAAATTCCTCCGTTAATGAGCCCTTTCTTCCTAGTTGTTTGTTCTCTGTTTTATCCATTTTGGCTTTTGGTGTATTCATTCTTAGATTTTACTCTTAAAGCCAGATTAGAAAACTTAGGTATATTGAATTAAGGGAGTCTAAGCAACGTAAAGAGGTGGACTTGGTCAAAGGGGGCCTAACTATTGTTCAGAACTGAAACTCTGTCTTGCTCCTAGTTCGAGATAGCTTCCCCTGCCAATTCACCTCTGTGACTAATTTACAAAATCTCCCGAGGCAAGTGCAAAAGGCACCCGAGGCCCAGATATGGGGAGCAGAAAAAAAATACAAATCCTTCAATAATCTTCGCAGGAGGTATAGCAGGTAAGATGTTTGAGGGTCAATTGAACTAGACGGGATGCTAGGATAGATTTGCGGGGATTGCAGTGTAGGGGTTTAAGTTAGCATTTGAGATTAAATCTCCATCTTGAGCTTACTTTCTTCTTTCTAATTGCTTCTGGTGACTTCTGATGGCTTCTGCTAACTTCCCTTTTTCCATCCACTGCTTTCCTTATGTGGTTTATGTGCTCTCCCCTAGTGCAGATATAAGAGTCTCGGAATTACAGTCCACGGAGCGCGAGCAAGGCACACTCCTTTAGGTATTCTTTGAGACAGGTGGTTAGGTAAGATGTATAAGGTAGGGCACTCTAGACAGGGGGTGCTAGGGTAAAGTTTCACGGAGTGTAAAAGTGTAAAAGACTCAGAACAATTTTGTGTGGGAGCAGGGAACACTCAGTCTCTTAAATATTCTTGAGGCTTCCCTGTAAGAACCCAGGGGGAGCCAAAGCTGTCGTTATACACAACAGAGAGACCAGACTAAGACCGGACTGGGACCAGACTAAGACGGGAGCGGGTATCAGGACTCCCGGGCACTCAGACTCTCAAGTATTCTTTCCTTCCTTTGCTTTCCTTTGGTTTCCTTTGGTTTCCTTTACTTTCTTTAGTTGGTTTGAGTTATTTGCCTCTGTTGCCGCCTGTCGCCTGTGGCGCCTTCCCGTTGCTCCTTCCTCCCTCCGTCCTCCCTTGTTTGTCAAGCTACCTTTCGAAATGTCCAAAAGCCCGGATGCGCTGTTTTACGCAACTTTAGTTTATTTGCGTCGGATGCGCTAGTTGCGTTAAGTTGCGTTAGTTGCGTTGATGCCTTAGTTACGTCGCCTACTTATCTTGAAGAGTTGGCTGACCTCTTGCGCAATCTTCTTCTTGACGTGCTGGTGCTGACGCTGACGCTGACGCTTGACGTTGACGCTGACGTCCTCCCTCGAGAGATCCCGAGATCTTCACCCCTCGTTTGCTCTGTTTTACTCTTTTCCCACAGGGCTGCTTAAAGGGGCCGCTGCTTTTTTTTTTCCCTTCTCTCTCCTTCCCTCTTGCACTCCTCGCCCCTGCACACCACCACCAATCTCACCAGCGCGACCAGGTCACGGCAAAGCTGCGGCGAACCGGTGACAAGGCAAGACGAATTTAAATTTTATGCCTCTTAACTGTGTGGGGGGGTTTCTCCGACCTTCTTTTACGGATCCTATCGACCGCTCTTCTCCAAGGTCTCCCGCCGCTCTTCTTTCCGTCTCTGCTTCACCTTCGCTGCGAACAGACCCCACTCAACTTCTTGTAGAAAGTGTCTCTGCGGACCATCTATGTTTTTCTTTAAATCCCAAAGTCAGTATATCATGCCTCCCGGCCTTGTGGGCCTTCTGCAATTCGGCTTTCTTGATGCTTTCTTCCCGCCTTTCTTGGTTTAAAATAGGGGCCGGCGTTCTGGCCTGGAGCTGCGCTCCTGGCTCCCTCTTGCCTCCTGTGCACCCGAACCTCTTTCTGTCTGTTCGCCAGAGCCCCCTCCAGGACCCCAACCGCAGACAGCCGGCTCCAAGGTTGGCACTTCATCGACCTCAATCCGTCGTCGAAGGGGGGCGAATGCCCCTCCAAGGGGTGGAAAGAGGTAGGTTTGGTGAGCTTTACGCGAGCAGCCTCACCAAACCGTGGCATCCGCCATGATGCACCTACTTTGGCAGCCACTTTCACAGGCCACAGCGACCAGCGCGGGTGATGGACCTGCACCAAACTTGGTACACATAACCCCCCTAACCCCCTTTACGTCCTGGTGCAGTTCGGGGGACATGACCCACGGATTATGGGATTTGTAGTACTTTCAAACACTTTAGTTCCCACAGACCACTGAGGCCACCAAAAAGGACCAATACAGACCACACTTAGCACACACAGCCCCCATGACCCACTCTACATCCTGGTGCAGTTTGGAAGAGGGTGGACCATGGATGTTGGGACTTGAAGTACCTCTACTCACTTCCCAAGTCCACTGCGACCCTCATCCAATCACTGATCGAGACCAAACTTGGCACACATAACCCCTATGACTGCCTTCACGTCCTGGTGAGGTTCGGGGAGGACTGACAATGGATGATGGGATCTGTACTACTTTCACACCCTCTGTTCCCACAGACCACTGCGGCCCCCAACAAACACTGATAAAGACCACACTTGGCACACAGAGCCCCAGTGACCCACTCTACATCCTACTGAAGTTTGGAGGGAGCAGAACATGGATGATGGGACTTGCAGTACCTTCCCTCACTTTCCAAGCCTGCTACAAACCTAATGGACTGATCAACACCAAACCTGGCACACAGAGCCCTCATGACCCACTCTACATCCTGGTGCTGTTTTGTGTGAGACGGACCAGGGATGATGGGACTTGAAGTACCTTCACTCACTTCCTAAAAACAATGCAACCCTCATCCATTCACCAATACAGACCAAACTTAGCACACAGAGCCCCCATGACCCAATCTACATCCTACTACACTTTGGGGGATGGTGGACCAGAGATGATGGGACTTCCACTACCTTCAGTAATTTCATGATACCACTGCAACTCCCAATAATGATGGATCAAGACCAAACTTGGCACGCAGAGCCCCCATGACCCACTCTACATCCTGCTGCACTTCTCAAATGACCCGGGCACCGCCGGGTCCCCAAGCTAGTACTGAAATAAATGTAAGCTTTGAGTCTAAAAAAATCATGCTCCTACTGCTGTTTGTTTTTTGACATCTTTTCAATCCGGAGGATAACTTGCTTTGCTCATTCCCAGCCAATTGTTTCTCATGGCAATTGTTTCTCATTGTGATTTGCCTAAACGCCTCTCTGTTTGTCAGCTTCCTTCATAACAGGTGTTCATGGAAAGAAAGTGGAATAATAGGTTGTGAAAGGGGTGAAAAAGATGGGCAAGTGGTTTCCAGGTGCCTGCCTCATTAGCTTACAAAGGAATAAGCTTGAACACCTACTTGGCAAATGCAAAGGATTGGGGGGGGGAAAGCTGGCAACGCACAAGGAAAAAGCTCAGTGTGAATTTTAGTCATGATTTTTTTTTTCAAGGACTGTTTGTCTCCTGTGAGACATTTTGAATGACATTCAGTGGTTTTATTTGGCCAGGGGAGACAGATGATGGCATTTTAAAATGGCAGTTGATGTAGAGAAGACCAATCATAAATAAGCTTTCAACTCTGTGAGCAACATGGGCTGCAGCAACAGACTCGACGCAGCACTTCATTATCCTCATTCAAAGGGATCCTCATTTTGCATATGCTCTGCCCATAGAAGGGGGGGGGAGGTCTTTAGTAAAACCCAACTGCTAACTGGGTTTTACTAGAAATGTATTTGGAAATCGGGCAGTCATCAAGGAGGGTTGAGGTTGTGCACTATTATACCATTATAAATATGTAATTAATGAGAAGGATTAATGAGGCTGGCAGGGAGGGGTAAATCTCTCCCGAATCTGCACTCCCGGTTTCTCTGTACAGCAGCAGGCTAGACCTGCTGATGAGCGATGAGGAGTGAGGAGTGCGTCAGCTCCCCCTGGTGGCCAGAGTTTGCCTCTGTTTGTCTATATGTGTGCATGTGGAAACGGCAGGGATTGTCTGCTAAGTATTTGTACCTGTAATCCACTCTGAGTCCCCTTCGCGGTGAGAAGAGCAAAATATAAATAAAGTGTATTATAGTATTATTATTAGACCGGGGGCCGGGAGATGGGGTAGCTCCTGATTCTATTCGGTTTGTTATGTATGTTTCATGCTGTGCCGAATAATAATAATAATATATCTTACCCACATCTCCTCACAATCATTGTAAACATTCTATAAAATAACACATTAAAACATATTTCTATACATATTATTTATTTATTTATTTAGATTTATTGGTCGCCCCATCCCAAGGCTCGGGGCGACTCACAGCATTAGGAAACACAGTACAAAATAACCAAAAGTAAAACAGGGGAAGTGGGAAGGAGGGGGGAGGGGGGAAAGAGGGCAAAGTACAGTGGACTACTCAGGTCCCCAGCCGAATGGCCACTTACTAGGCTGGAGCGACCAGCAGTCAGAAGCAGGCAGCTTGAGAGTTCCCAGGAGGAAACCCCGGAACTGCATGTCTGTTGGGGGGGGGGGAGGCAGCTTTCCCACCACGCAGTGCCCCAAAAAAAGGACTCCTGCCTGCCAGTCTCTCCCTTCTCCTGGGCCCAGAGCGAGCCCGAGGGGGCTCCCACCGACAGCTCGGACCCCAAAATGCCCTGGCCTGGTAGCCCGTCCTAGCCCCAGACCCGACGACTCCAGGACCCCTTCCAACCAGATGATCGGCCGGGGACCAACTGACAGCCAGGGCCCCACCGCCGGGACGAGGCGCCGGCCTCCTCAAGTGATCCGCCAAGGTGCCGACTGATGCGAGGCGGCGTCTCCCCACTCCACGGCACCGCCCCCGCGTTCCTCCGCGGCCACGCAGCTTCTGCCAACGGCCGCCTCCGGCTCCTCGATCCTATTGAAATACACAGAACAAAGATTAAAACACAGAATGTTTAAAATTCATAACTAAAACTGATTGGGTAGGCCGGCCAGAAAAGATAGGTCTTCAAATGGGTTTTACATTCTGACACCTTATTTTTCTCTCAGAGCTCTTCCAGCAGGTCGTTCCACAGTCTTGGGTTGGCCCATGAAAAGTTCCTCTGGGTGACAGTGGCCAGTAGGGTTCTGGCAGGCTGGAGTAGCCGTCCCCAGAGGACCTGTGTGTTCAGGGCAAATTGTACAGGAGAAGGCGATCCTGTAGGTAACCTGGACCCAAACCATGTAAGTTTTTAAAAGTCAAAACTAACACCTTGTGCTTTGCGTGGGAACAAATAGGCAGCCAATGGAGTGACGCTAGTATAGGTGCAATATGTTCACTCCTGTAACCAGTCCGGCTGCCATATTTTGAACCAACTGTAGTTTTTGAACTTGATACAAAGGTTGTTGTTTATTCATTCAGTTGCTTCTGACTCTTCGTGACCTCATGAACCAGCCCACGCCAGAGCTCCCTGTCGGCCGTCAACACCCCCAGCTCCTTCAGGGTCAAGCCAGTCACTTTGAGGATACCATCCATCCATCTTGCCCTTGGTCGGCCCCTCTTCCTTTTTTCTTCCATTTTCCCCAGCATAATTGTCTTCTCTAAGCTTTCCTGTCTTCTCATTATGTAGCCAAAGTACTTCATCTTTGCCTCTACTATCCTTCCCTTCAATGAGCAGCCAGACTTTATTTCCTGAAGTATGGACTGGTTGGATCTTATCGCGGTCCAAGGCACTCTCAGAGCTTTCCTCCAACACCACAGCTCAAAAGTATCTATCTTCCTTCCCTATGGTCCAGCTCTCACATCCATAGGTTACTACGGGAAATACCATTGCTTTTACTATGCGGATCTTTGTTGCCAGTGTGATGTCTTTACTATTTTATCGAGATTGGTCATTGCTCTCCTCCCAAGAAGTAAATGCCTTCTGATTTCCTGAAAGCAGTCTGCGTCTGCAGCAATCTTTGCACCTAGATATACAAAGTCTGTCAGTGCCTCCACGCTTTCTCCCTCTATTTGCCAGTTATCAATCATTCTTGTTGCCATAATCTTGGTGTGTATATATATGCTAGCTTGGGGACCCGGCGGTGCCCGGGTTATTTGAGGAAGGCATTGTGTGCCATAGTTCGTCATTGGTGTGGGCCGCAGTGCTCTAAGGAAGTGAATTGAAGTACTGCAAGTCCCATCATCCATGGTCCATCCTCCCTCAAACTGCACCAGGATGTAGTGTGGGTCTTGGGAGGTCTGTGTGCCAAGTTTGGTCTTGTTCTCTCATTGTTGGGGGCCTAGTCAGGAAAATCAAGTTAAGGAAGCCTTGCTGTCAATTTTGGGCGTGGTCTGTGATGTATAAGGGCTACAGTGTTGTTCGGGAACTGAATGAGGTGAAGGTACTGCAAATCCCATCATTCGTGGCCCATTTTGCCCTAAATCACACCAGCTTGTGAAGTGGGCCATTGGGCCCGTTTGGCAAGTTTGGTCCTGATCCGTCATTGCTGTGGGCCGCAGTGGCTGACTGCCTGAGGCCTTTCATTTTCCTTCTATGTATAGGGGCTGCAGTGTTGGTGAAGGTACTGGACATTCCATTTCCAACAGAAAAAAACTGTCAACAAGCTAACTTCAACTCCAGCCATTTCTGTCTGCCTCAGGCCCTTTCCTTTCCTCTCTGTGCTGTGTTGGAATGTTGGGAGGCTGACCAGTCACAGCCATTTATGCAAATAATCCCGGAGTGTCAGCCAATTGAAACGCTGCCACATATTCCTCCCACCGCACCGCTGCAAACACTGACTTTTATTATATACATAGATGGATATGTGTGTGTGTGTGTGTGTGTGTGTGTGTGTGTGTGTTTAGCTGCAACCCAGCTTTTGCACTTTTTTCTTTCACCTTGATTCGAAGGCTCCTCAGCTCCTACTCGCTTTTGGCCATCGAAGTGGTATCATCTGCATATCCAAGGTTGTTAATATTTCTTCCAGCAATTTTAACCCCAACCTTACATTCATCAAGCCCCACACATTGCATGATGTGTTCTCCATACAAGTTAAATAGGTTGGGTGAGAGTATGCAACCCTGCCGTACGGCTTTCCCAATCCTGAACCAGTCTATTGTTCCATGGTCAGTTCTTACTGTTGCTACTTGGTCATTATACTAAGGTAGGCCATTGTAAAGTGTGTAGCAGAAATCCAACCTTGGGGTAACCAGTACATGCACTTAAGATGGTTCTTAAGGTTCTCCAAATCTAGGAAGGGGTACAGCTGGCATATCAGTCAAAGCTGGTAGTAAGCACTCCTAACCATCACATCTACCTGGACTGACATTTAAGGCCTTGTATGGTCAGGGGCCGACGTACCATAGGGACCGTCTCTCCCCCTCACCTCGATCTTCTCAAGAGAATCTTCTACATATACTGGTCCCTAGAGAAATCCACCTGGAGGTCACTAGATGGAGAGCTTTCTCAGCCTCCACCCCAAAACTATGGAATTCTCTGCCACCCGACATCTGAGCCATGCGCAAACTGAGATGCTTCACTGTTGCACTGAAGACTTGGCTCTTTGGCAGAGCGTTTGATTAACTGTTTTAATTGTAATTTTAAGTGTTTTATTGATTTATTCTGTAAGTCGCCCAGAGTAATCGCTGGTGGAGGACGACTAAGCAAGTAATGAAATTGAATTGAATTGAATTGAATTATAATTAAGGGTGGGAAAGGTAATCAGAATTGTCTTCTCTAAACCCACCTTTTCCCTTTGCCTTCAGAATTTTACTCAGTTTTCTCTTTCGCATTTTGGCCTTATTTGCAACATTAGTAAAAGTGGCATTAGATGACTTCATTCTCAGCACAAATGCAGTCGCCTAAAGCAATACTTCTTCACTAATAGCCATGGCTATGGTCACCGTAGTGGATGATCTCTATCCTAACACTGACAAGGAGAGTGTGTCCTTGTCGATGCTTCTAGATCTCTCTCTATTGAGGCTGAGAATCAGAGGCACTGTGTTGCTGTGATTCTGGTCGTACCTCACAGGAAGGTTCCAGATAATGGTGCTTGCGGATAGCTGCTCCTCAAAACCCAAGCTGTTCTATGGCATCCCACAAGGTGCCATTCTATCCCCAATGCTTTTTAGTATGTACACGAAACGGCTAGGAGAGATCACCCAGAGGCATGTTATCAGTTTGCTCGAACAATTATGGAAAGGATTGGAGCTTGCAGCGGCTGGCAAAAATTCAGTGCTTTTTTGGCATAAGGTGGCGGGTGTCCTAAAAGAAAGGAAGGCTGATTTTGACAACCCAATCCCAGCAAATGTGTGGGAGGAGTATTATGGGCAGCTATTCTCCTCCCATAACCTACCTTCTAGGCAGTCCACCCAGGAATTGGACGGGTTGACCAATTTACCCTTTTGGCCCCCGGTCACGGAACAAGAAATTCTAAATATTATTTCCTCTCTGAAATGTAACAAGGACCCGGGAGATGACTATCTGCCCTCCGAATTGTTTATATTCTATAAGGCCTGGTGGGCCCCTGTTTTAGCTGGCTTATTTTCATATATAAATGATACAGGATATATACCAAAGGGTTGGAATATGGCGATCATTATCCCCATTCATAAAAAAGGAGACAAGAAAAATCCCACTAACTACAGACCTATCAGTTTATTGAATATTGTGGCCAAAATGTATGCAAAGTATCTTCTATGTAGACTGGAGGAGTGGGTAACTGACAATGGAATCTTGGCGGAAGAGCAGTCTGGTTTTAGACACAATAGATCGACAATGGATAATTGTTTCATCCTAAATCATTTGATTTCTAAATACCTAGCCAATGGTAATAGACTATACGCCGCTTTTATAGATCTGTCAGCGGCCTTCGATTCAGTTGATAGGGAAATCCTGTGGGATAAACTTCAACGTATGAATGCAGACCCTAGATTGATTTTGCTGATCAAAGCCCTATACAATATTTCTCAGGTGATTGTGAGATTTGGTATTGCTGGTGACCGAACTGGCCCTATTAACACCGGCAAAGGGGTTAGACAAGGATGTATTCTTGCCCCCCTGCTATTTAATCTGTATGTAAATGACCTCCCAAACTCGCTTAGAGGGGCGGATGTCCATATGCCAAAAGTAGCTAATTTGCAAATCAACTCACTTCTGTATGCAGATGATATGATCTTACTCTCCTACACCCAAATAGGGATGAGGAGGTTACTAAGAAAACTTAGTGACTACTGCCTTAGAAACGCATTAAAGATAAACAAAACCAAATCAAAAATGATGATCTTTGGCAAACGCCCCCCCAAAATAATAAATGGAAAATAGGAGGCGAACAATTAGAACAAGTCAGATCCTTCACTTACCTAGGATTAGACTTTGCAGAAAATGGTCTATGGCACAATCATTTCCACAGGTGTTTAACTAAAGCTAAGGGCAGAACGAGCTTGCTTTTAAAGCTGCTGAATCAACGGCAACCGGGCTCCCTCGTTCCCCTTCTGAAAGTTTACAATCATAAAATCTCCCCACTGCTTTTTATGGTTCTGAAATCTGGGGTGCAAATGACACTCCTCCCTTGGATAAGGCCCAAGCTCAACATCTGAAGTGGTTTCTAGGGGTCGACAGAAGCTCCCAGCAGCGGCAGTTAGGCGGAGTTGGGAATACTTTCTATTAGCACACACCCAAGATCAGAGCCTTTAACTTCTGGCTCAAGGTCATGGAGATGGGAGGCGTCTCGCCTCCCAAAATTATGTTTGCTGGAACAATCTAGCAGCTCTTACAAATCAGGGTTGACCATTTGTTTGATTATATCAGAAGGTGTGGCATTCAGGTAATATTCCCAGTCCACCTGTAGCACCCATGGGCTCGTTCGTGCCACTGGGAGGGGGTGACGCGCCGGGGGTCCCGTTGGCATCGGGACCCGCACAGGCTGGAAGGGACTCGGAGGATGAGTTGGAAGGCCCAGAGCAAGATTGGTCAGCCGTGCCTTTGCCCAGTTCACCTGTAGTGAGTTTAGCACGGGATCTCGAGTGGGAGCATTCTCCCGGGGAAGGAGCGGACCAGGTGGAGATGGGAGGCAGCGAAGCAGATAGCGGAGATAGTTATGATTCCCAAATGGCCGAGGTTCCCAGGAGCTGGACGAGCAGCAGATGGAGGCCAGCGGCTGGGAAACTCCGGGGGCTGCTTCTCAGGAAGATAGCGATATTGGACTGGAAGAGTGGGGCCGTTCTCATAACAGGCGCAGGGACATAGAGGAGGGCAGGAGGAGCTGGCATCTGTCCCTAGACCGTCGCCATTCGGAAAGTAGAGACTGAGACGCGGCCCAAGATCGTCGGTTCCAGGCCGAGGGATTAAGAACGCCCCGTGGGAACTGATCGTCAGTTCTCCGCCACGCCTGATCTGAAGAGGCGTTGAAGCGGAGTGAATCTTTGAGCCTAGTTTGGCTCGCCTTGACCAAGACCTTGCCTTGTTTCCGATTCGCATTGGTGCGGATCCTTGCTTCGTTCGGTTGAACCGGAAGCCTTGCAAGCTTTTTACCACATTTGTCTTTGGATTTACCTTTGGAACTGTGCTTACTTTACTGAACTGCAGCTTCGGCTGATTGCCTTCTATTCTATGAACTTTCTAAGTGAATTGCCTTTTTGGATTTGTTTTATTCAATAAACATAGTTAGCCTTTACTACGCTCCGCGTGTGTGTTAAAGGGGCAGTTCTAAGTCGGGCGACAGACAGTTGGCCGGAGAACTCCTCGACCCCCGCACTACGGCCGTACCAGGAACCGCCGGAAGCGCATCCAGGCTCCCATCGTCCCCACTGTCGCCATGGCAAACTTGAC
>JARBWK010001353.1:0-19669 GCA_030556195.1 Anolis apletophallus | reverse complement strand
CCCCCCCCGGGGAAAAAAAAAAAAAAACCCCCCCCAAAAAAAAGGGGGGGGGGGGGTTTTTTTTTTTTTTCCCCCCCCTTAAAAAAAGGGGGGGGGGGGGGCCCCCCCCCCTTTGGGGGTTTTTTTTTTTTCCCAAAATTTTTTAACCCCCCCCCAAAAACCCCCCCCCCGGGGGTTTCCCCCTTTTTTCCCCCGGGGGTTTTTTTCCCCTTTTTTTTTAAAAACCCCCCCCAAAAAAGGGGAAAAAAAAAAATTTTAAAGGGGGGGGAAAAATTTTAAGGGCCCCCAAAAAAAACCCCCCTTTTTTTAAAAAACCCCCCCGGAAAAAAAAAAAAAAAGGGGGGGGGGGGGCCCTGCCCCTTTTGGGGGGGGGGGAGTTTTAAAAAAAAGGGGTTTTTTCCCCCCCCCCCCTTTTTTTTCCCCCCCCTTTTTTTCCCCCTTCCCCTTTTTTATTTTTTTTTTTTTTCCTTTTTTTTCCCTTTTTCCCCCCCCCCCCTTTTTTTCCCCCTTTCCCCCCCCCCTTTTTTCCCCCCAATTTTTTCCCCCCTTTTTTTTCCCCCCCCCTTTTCCCCCTTTTTTTTTTCCCGGGGCCCCCCCTTTTTTTCCCCCCCCTTTTTTCCCCCCCCCTTTTTTCCCCCCCTTTTTTTCCCCCAAATTTTTTTTTTTTTTTTTTTTTTTTTGGGGGTTTTTTTTTTTTCCCCTTTATTCCCAAAAGGGAAAAAAAAAAAAAAAAGGGGGGGGGGGAAAAGGGGAAAGGGGGGGAACCCGGAAAAACGGGGGAAAAAATTTTTTTTAAAAAAAAATTTTTTTTTTTTTTTTTTTTTTTTGGTCCCCCTTTTGCCCCTTTGGGGGGGCCCAAATTTTTTTTTTTTTTTTTTCCCCCCCCCCCCCTTTACCCCCTTTTTGGGAAAACCCCTTGCCCCCCCTTTTTTTTTTTTTTTTAAACCCTTTTTTTTTTAAAATTCCAAAATTTTTTAAAAAAAGTTTTTTTTTCCAAAAAAACCCCCCCGGGTTTAATTTTTTTTTTTTTAAATTTTTTAAAAAAAAACCCCTTTAAAAAAAAATTTTTAAAAAAAAACCCCCCTTTTTCCCCCCCTTAAAACTTGTTTTTTTTAAAAATCCTTTTTTTAAAAAAATTTTTTTCCCCCCCCGGAAAAAAAAAGGGGGGGGGGAAAGGGGCTAAAATTTTTTAAACCCGGTTTCTAAGGGGTTTTTCCCCAATTTTTTTTTTGGGGGAAAAAAAAAAAGGGAATTCGTCCTATAGTTTGATTTGCACAAAACTATTCTAAAAGCAAAAAGGGTTTTTTTTTTAAAATTTTCCCCCCCCCTTTTTTTTTTTGGGGGGAAAAGCAAAAATTCAATGCTATACACCGAAAAACAACTACAACAACATATTAAAATACATAAAACCCCAGCATAAAACCACATCGCCATTAAAACAATTCCACCAATCTGCAGAGAAATCTTGGAAACCCAACTAGAAGGCACAGGATGTCTAACTTAGAACCTCATCCCACAAATTAAGCTGGGGAGGAGGAAAACTGGACTTTTGCCAAATCTTTCGCGAGTTTCTTATAATTATCCTAACCTTATCTTGTCACTAGCATACCATCAGACTCAAAATACTAGAATTGTTCCACATTATCCAGGCGAAGGCCAATAGGGGTGCTAGGTAGAGAAGGATAGTCCATTTTATGGGGATGGAAATTAAAGTGAGGAAAACCATTTTCCTGTTTTTGCTGGTTAGTCCTCTCTCCCCTTCCCATATCATATCATAAACTAGGGTTGTTTCCATGATGGGGACATAGGTTGGGGGACACACCAGGAACACAGGAAGAAATGGTTAATTCCCTTCAACCCTCCCCCTATAAAATGGACTATCCTTCTTCTCTCTAGCATCCTAGTGGCCTCCACCCGGGATAATGTAACAGTATAAAATATTCATTCTACCATGTCATACCTAGAGTTTTCATAAGGGAGAAAAAGAAAATACACTAACAGTTTTTCATTCTCCAGTAATAACTCTCCACTCATTTCAATTGCAATAAAATGTTCAGGTTCCAGGAGGTCAGCTACTGAGTACAACTGAATTACTGTATACAGTGCAGGGCATAGGCCTGAGGGAACGCTTAAAAAGGAAAAAGAAAAAGAGGCAATTCCATGTTCTTCCTCCCGATAGTCCTACTAACAACTATTTCCAGGCACTTCCTGTTCCAGACATGCTAGATCAGATGGCTAACTTCCCAAATGCTGCGATCCATTAATACAGTCCCCCATGTTGTGGTGACCACCAACCATAAAATTATTGTTTTCATGGTACTTCATAATTGTAATTTGCTACTGTTATGAATTCTAATATAAATATCTGATATGCAGGATGTATTTTCATTCACTGGACCAAATTTGGCACATAAACCAAAATGTCCAAATTTGAAAACTGGTGGGGTTTGGGAGGGGGGTTGATTTTGTCATTTGGGAGTTGTAATTAGTTGCTGGGATTTATAGTTAACCTACAATCAAAGGGCGCTTTTTTTCATGCCTTGAAAAGACACAAGCTTCCATCCAGCCTTGCACTCTCTCTCTCTCTCTCACTCCGCATATCTGCACCACACTGTGATGCCCCAGCGCACCTGCTCTCCCCCTCCCGCTTTGAGTTCAGGAAACAGCCCTCCCCTTGGCTGAGAGGCGGGCCAATCACAGCAGGAGGGAGGGCTTTTGGTGGGAGGATCTGCATCTATTTCCAAAAAAGGAAGAGAAGTACAGGCGGAGAGATCTTTAGCGTTTTTCTGCCAACGGGTTCTAAGACCATAAGAAATATGTGTTTTCTGATGGTCTTTGGTGACCCTCCCTGAAACCCTTGTGATCCCCAGATTGAGAAACACTGTGCTAGCTCCCTGAAGAGTACACACCTATGTTCATATTGTTGTTGACATTCAGTTTGCTTCCAGTAAAGACTGTAAAACTATGCAAATAAAACATCATTTAAAATATCAAAACCTCTTAAAACATTTCAGTTAAAACAAGACAGCACCATTCTTTAAAGACTTTGTTTTAAACTCCAGTCTGAATAAAAGGTTTTAGCCTGCTGACAGAAGGACATTTGGCCCTTCCAGAATATGAGGCAGTCACGGTAAAGACCGGCCACTCTGGTCTCCACAAAACCACTGCTGTTTCAATTCCAGTAGTAAGATGAATTCACAAATAACAATATCCAAACAATATGGCAGAAGACTCACAGCAACTAAGCAGTTCCTTATAGATAATCAGAACAAGTAAAAGAAAGTTGTATACCTAGACATTTTTTTAACCCACATGCAATAACGTTATGAATACAGGCAACAGAAAAAAGCATTGCAACAAAGTCCAGGTTGATTCAGGACATAAGCTACAAGGCATGCAGGATATGATGTAAGTTTGTTTATGTTGTAATAGTCACTAGCCAAAAACAAGACATGAAACTTGTATCATTCTCCAAGGTTAAGAAAACCTAATGGCAAGTTACACCTCAAAGATGTCATCTATGCATGCATACTCTATAGTCTGCCCTCTATGCATAACCCATGCCACCACATTTTCTGCCCTCTATGCATAACCCATGCCACCACATTTTCTGAAAATGTCAAAAGATAAAGTACAAATTCTATCACCTTCCTTATACTAATTAAAGGGGGAAACCCGCTTACTTTACAAACACAGTACAGGCAGTCCCCAAGTTACAAACAAGACAGGTTCTGTAGTTGTGTTCTTAAACTGAATTTGTATGCAAGTCAGAACTTGTATCTTTTAGTGTAATTCCAGCCAGATCATCTATAAATAATAGCTTTGGATGGTATAGGGAAGGGTTAACACCCCTGTGGCATTTGTTTTGCTGTCTGAGACTCTGTTCAGAGGATTGCACCTCACTTTCTGTCCCTGTGATCATGGGATTTTGAAAAAATGGCTTGTTGTGAAAATAAGGATGGGTGAGAATTTATTATTTATTTAATTATTTAATTATTTACTGTGTTTATGCCCTGCCCTCCTCAACCCCGTAGGGGACTCAAGGCGGCTTACATATATAGGCAACAATTAGATACCATAAACACACATAATAAGAACATAATCATTAAAACATAATAAAACCTTCAGTTTTAAATAGAAAAAGCTCCAATGGAGACAACTTTCCCCCCCCTGATAACTCTTTCAGGAGTCAATTTCCCTTCAGAAAGGTTGATTATTCTCACTCCCTGTTGTTGCATCCCCATTCTTAACTACGAGTCATTTGTAAGTCAGATGTTTGTAACTTGGGGACTGCCTATATATTGTATTGCTAAATGTAACCCAGCATGAAGAAGCCATCCTGCACTAGAACTTTCTCCTCCTCTTTTTTTTTTTTGCATGCCTCCACCAAGAGAAGAGGTGGAGGAAAGGAGGAGAAAAGAAATAACCCCTTCCCAATTGTGTTCACAGAATTTAACTGAGCAGGAGCCACTACATTCACATGAAGTGTTCCTCAGTAGCCTGTCACTGAAAAATTACGGTGCAGTGCTTCTATAAAACATTTTTAAAAATATATAAATAAATAAATCAGGGGCTCTCTACATAATTAGTTCCAAATCCTCCTTTGTTCTCAAATCCACATGAACTGAGGTGGGCAGGAAAACAAATCTAAATAATTTTTCCTTCCAAGGTTTTCACTTGGATTAGGCTAAATTCCAGTTGTAGCAACAACTCAGTTCATTCAAAAGAGGCCTTTTCCTGTGCTTTTAATGGACCTCCTTGAACTGCCAAATACAAGTTCCACCTCCTTCAAATACTTGCAGCACCTTAACTATGACAAATAGCAGAAAAGGTGCTTTCAATTTCAAGATACAACTTTATGAACAATGATTTATTCTAGAACACCATGCGTTTGACTGGGGCAGGAAGCATGCTGCTCCTCCAGCTGTTTATGAACGGCTACAATATTTATCTCTAGCTGTGCTGGACAGTGCTGCTGGGAACTACAGTCCAATAACCTCTACAGGCCTCATAATTTCTACCCTAGATTTAGACAATTAAGTCACAAAAAGGGAGGAGTTGCTTAGGGGTAGAAATCTATGGTCCCATCTATACTGCTATATAATGCAATTTGAGTGTGCATTAAATGGTCAGTATAGACTCCTATTGTGCAGTTTATTTGAATTGAACTACATTTTATGAGTCTACACTGACCATGCAATCAGTCTTAAGCTGCATTATTTGGCAGCATAAATAGACCCTATTTTCCACCCCTAAGGAGCAGTGAAACAAAAGATAGTGCAAATGGAAATGAAACCTACATATGATTTTACTGAGAAAAGGAGAAAGTTAAAGTTTAACCATTCTTCCTCTGGAGAAGACAGAGAGTATGGGGACAGACAGCATGAACGGGCACATTATTTTAAAACATTTTAAAGTCTCAGTGTGAGTATATCTATACCAGTTTCTCAAACTGTGCTCGTCCAAATGTTTTGGACTTCAGCTCCCACAATTCCCAACAGCTGATAAGCTAGCTGGGATTTCTTGTAGCCAAAGTCCAAAACACTTGGAGGAACACAGTCTGAAAAACACTGCTATACTATAAAATTAATCCAGTCTAACATTACCATTGGCTCAATGCTATGAAATCCTGGAATTTGTAGTTTAATGAAGAATCGGCACACTTTGGCAGAGAAGGCTGAAGGGCTTGTAAAAGTACAACTTCCAAAGTTCCATACCATTGAACCATGGCAGTTAAAGTGGTGTCAAACTACATTAATTATACACAGTAGAAGCACCCTATGTCTTCCACTGATTGCTGTTAACTTCCATCCAAGGTGACTACCACGTGGGTCTTAACTTGGCTCTTCAAAAGCTAAATGTTGTTCAGTGTGACTCATCTCATTCCTTAAACTTTTTTTTCTTATTTACTGACCCACAAAAATCTTTGACGTAAGTTTGTCTAAAAGAAAGTCACTAGATTCCCAAACTATTCTTCCAAGTTTTTTGGACTTCAACTCCCAGAAGCCTCAGCTGTCTTGGCTAATGATCAGGAATTCTGGGAGCTGAAATTCAAAATACTTGAATGTTTGCCTTTTTGTGTGTAAACTGCCCTGAGTCCCCTCAGGGAGATAGGATGGTCTATAAATAAAGTTTTATTATTATTATATTGAAAGACCAAAGTTTGTGAAACACTGCTCTTTGTTTTTAATAAAAGTGAAAGGAGTGTCTGCATATTTCAATGTAAGGCTTTGAATATGTATGTAAAGGTAAAAATTTCCCCTGACGTTAAGTCTAGTCGTGTCCAACTCTGGGTGGTGGTGCGCATCTCAATTTCTAACCCGAAGAGCTGGCATTGTCCATAGACATCTCCAAGGTCACGTGGCCATTATGACTGCATGGAGCACCGTTACCTTCCCACAGAAGCGGTACCTACTGACCTACTCACATTTGCGCATTTTAATCTAAAGAATATTGTTGGAATAAAACAAAAGTTGTAATCAGCTTTTCTAATTAACTATTTTACTGTAACCAAGCAAATTTAAAAAGTAAATATGATAAACACTTACTTGATTATTAGCTTGATGTACCCTAATTAAAATCAAAATCCTTAGTAGAATTATTAAAGAAGCAAGTACCATTGAACTGAGTAGGACTTCTGATACTCATGACTCATATGCCTGACAACATTCCAGTTCTTAATATACCTACTTGGTAAGGAAGCCTCATTATTAGTGGTATGAATATATTTTGGTGTCCTTATCGAGAAATGGAGTATTACTACAGTTTAGATATTATGTATACTTGGCTCTCCACATTTGTAGGCTTGACTTTTGCCGACTTGATTAAAATGTTTTTTTTCTAGAATTTATAGGTCATCCAGTCAGACTCAGTGTGGAAACTGACCACTGAGTCATGTTGGAGGACCTAGAAATTCCTAGATATATGTTTTCACAAGTTAAAATTGTTTAATTCAAGGCGTTTTTTTTTTTTCACAGGAAGGAAGGCAAATATGGAGGGGTGGCTAGAGTCACACACCATAGCTGAGACTTTTTGTGAGAAAGGCATTATATTGTTAACTTAATGAATGTCAAATTTCCTACTTTTTGGGTTCTCAATAACATTTTATGCTACTTTTCAAGGGCATTTTAGAGACATTTTGAGCTAATTTTTGAAAAGTGTTGCTCTATTATCCACATTAAGGCCTCTTAAAAAGAGAATTAAAAACTGACATGTAATTAAGTCTTTGGCAATGTTTATTTACAGCAAGCAGCTACTTTGGAGGTTTGGAGATGAGTTACATAATAGATTACTTTGTGAAAGTAACTTTCCAAGCTTTAAATGGTGGGAAAAGCTGTTTGTTTAATAGCCTTGTAGGTGGTGGAATCCCCTTCTCAGGAGGTTTTAAACAGAGGCTGGGTGTTGGGAGTGTTTTGATTGTGTTTTCCTGCATGGCAGAGTCTGATTGGATTGCCCTTGTGGTCTCTTTCTAGACAACTTGTGGTCTCTTTCCAGACCACATAAGAATCTGGTACCAGTTTCCAACCACCTGGTCAGACTGTTACGAGTCCCCAATATTCTGAGACAAAGGGAAAAACCAAAGGAGACAGAAAGTGAAAACACAGCATTGTACATTTTTGAGGTGAATGTCACTCCTACCGTAGTTGTTTTGTGCCTCATAGTAACCTTAAGGCAAACCTATCATATGATTTTCTTGGCAAGATTTGTTCAAGAGAGGGTTGCCATTGCCTTCTTCTGAGGCTGAGAGAGTGTGACTTGGCCCACGTGGGTTTCCCAGCACTGGTGATTGAACTCCAGATTGTAGTTCGCCACTCAGACCAGGGAGGCCCTTTCCACACATCTGTATAAAGTCCACACTGATTATATGGCAGTGTGGACTCAAGATAAATCTGTTCAAATCAGATATTGTGGAACATCTGCCTTGATATTCTGAGTTATTGAAGCAGGTTTGGTACTTTTCCGAGCATAAAAGTACAGTCAGAGAGTGATGCTACTTGCGCCAACTCTGAAAAAGAGGGTTTTGGTGTCTGGAATCAATCAGGCACATGCTATAGAAGACTAACACCCTGATTAAATGCATTTTAATCCACTCTGTGCCAATTTATACCATATATGCTAGATGAGTGGGAATACAGTGCAGTTTGAGCTATGAAAGTAAATGGGATTCTTAATGTGAATGGAAAACACCATTGCGCATGGCAAAAGTCCTACCTTCTCTGCTGGCAGGAAGCCCGGAACTAATGTTGCAAGTAAAAGTACAGAGAGGCTCAACATTGATAGCTTGCACTGTGAGAAAAGAATTACCTTATAGATGGCTATTGTTCTCACATTTAGTGATGACAGAGAAATGATGTAAATGATTTGTGCAGTGTTTATTGGATTAATGAAATGCCATGTAACAACAGTAATCACCAGCCAATTATGATTGTTTTAACCATAAAGAAGGGGTGGGTTTAACTGGATGGACTCCATTGAGGTATAAATATCTTTGTATGAGAGGTATCGGGTCTTTTGCCCCTACCTGCAGCTGTGCTCTGCTGGCGAACACCCACCAGCTGGTGATAGCAAATAAACCTTTTGTTTTTCACCCTACTTCACAGTTGTCACGTGTTTTCCCTCATCCAAGTATCCGCACGGTCGGGCAGCGTTGGTAAGGTTAACTGGTACTTGGAGTTCTAGAACTCCCGGTTCTGCTTCATTTTGGTGACCCCGACGTGATGGCAAATTAGCATTTAGACGGGTCTGTGTTGAGGGAAAACGAACGTGATCTCCGTTGATGACAGCGCTTGCTCTCCGGCTAGTAAGGTGAGGCAATTCAGGAGGGCTGGTAAGGGGCGCCCCGCTTGTTTTTGACCGATTTTTGCACTGAGCCGGCCGCCTGACTTGCCCCAAACGAACGCCGGTGACCCAAGAGAGACTGCAACTAACGTTGAGGGTGAAAACAAAGCCTGAAGGGAGAGGCTGGCTGGGAAGCGGCCTCTGGAGAGCCGGCTAGTATAAGTCCAGGGACACCTTAAGAAGGTGCCCAGCCAAAGAGGGCTAGCAAACTGGCATAAGCGCGCAGAGGAGTCGGAGGCGACGTCAGGTCCGATCGCCAAAGAGCCGACGCAACTTGATTGGTGACGTGGGAAGGCGAGACGCGAGTCCCAGGGTCTGCAGGACATCGGCAAGTATAGTTTATTTCGTGCACTTTAACACTGAGGGAACACACATTGGGAAGGGGGAAAGCACTGAAGTGGGGTTTGATCTAAGGCAGGAGAGATGGGGAGTGCAGGCTCAAAGCAGAAGAAAGAGACCCCTTTGCAGTGTGTGCTGCTAGATAATTGGGACAGGTTTTGTTTGCTGGCAGTTGAGGGAAACACCCAGGAGATGAAATCTTTTGAACTTAGTAATCTGTGCACAGAAGTTTGGCCATCTGTCCGAGAGATCGGATGGCCAAGCGAGGGAACCTGGGATTGGGATAAGTGTCAGCGCCTTGAAGATTATTGCTACGCAGTACATCCAAATGATCAATGGATATATTCCGCAGCATGGGTGCGAATGGTTGCAGAGGGGGTGTGGTGGGCTGGCCCAAAGTGTCGTGAGAAGAAGATTTGCTTTGCAAACAGAAAAGTAGAGAAAAGTCCTCCGGTGCTGCCGGGCGGAGCAAGAAGAACTCCTCCCGCTAAGGAGGAGAGAGAGAGAGGTTTATTGCCCCAACCGGAGCCTGGGAGAAGCTCCAGCGTCCCCCGCTCCACGCCAGCCCCAGAGCCCCCGCCCAAGCTCCAGCCATGTTCCCCACCATTGGGACAGGCTCGGCCGTCCAGATGACGTCAACGGCCGTGACGCATTCTGAGGCGGTCCCCGCTGTTCCTTCCGCACCAATCCAGATCGTCCCCGCCCTGCCATTCCCGGCAAGCCCAAGACTTTTTCCTCCTCCTGCTGCGCCAATCCAGTTTGTCCCCGCCCTGTCGCTCCCAGCGAGCCCAGAGCTTTTTCCTGTTCCCGGGGCGCCAATTTCAACTTCAGTAAATTCACCACAGACTTTGCAATTCGAATTAGAAAGGCTAGCAGATGCGGGTTCAAGCGGGACGGTTCCGTCTGCCAAAGCAGCGTCCCAGCCTGCGCTAGCCCCTCCGTTCCACTTCCCAACAATAGTGGCATGCCCGGTTTCTCCCCCAGCAAGGGACCTGCCCCCCGAAGAGCCGCCTGCTTACCAAGGCCCTCTTTCCATGAAGATTAATTACCCCCTTGAAGAAGCCAGAGAGATAGAGAGAGAGGCGAGACGTCCACCCCCTCCTTCTGGTCGGACGATAGAGCGTCCCCAAGGCAGGGAGAGAGAATATGAAAGCCCCGAAGCTTCAGGGAGGCAGATGACACCACCCCTGCAGAAGCGAAGGAGCAGTTCCGTTGACACCGCAGGAACGATGGGGCGCTCTCCAGACCCACCTAGAAGAAGGCATAGTGTGGGAAGAGCTGCTTCTCCAATGAGAACCAGAAGCCAAACCAGGGGGCAGGAAGCAAGGGAGGAAGAAAAGGTGGAAAGAGGGGCACTACAATGTCCTATACGGCAGGTCCCGCTTCTGGATGCCCATAACCGGGTCCAACAAGCTTTTCAAATAGTCCCGTTTTCAAGTTCAGACATTTTTAATTGGAAACATAACACCCCCCCTTATTCTGAACAGCCTCGGGCGATGGGGGATCTTTTAGAAGGAGTTATGGCTACTCATGACCCCACTTGGTGGGATTGCCGGCAGCTTTTAAACGCCCTGTTCACTGCGGCAGAGAGAAGATGCATTATCAACCAAGCCAGGTTGATAGCACAAGAAGGGCATGGGCAAACAGAAGCTGTGGCATTTGGGAATATTAGGTTCCCGGTGGAACAAGATCCGGGGTGGAATCCAAATATTCCAGAGCAGAGAAACAGAATTAGAGACTTTCAGCAAATCCTATTGCAAGCCATTAGGGAAGGCCCTCCCCGGCCTTCTAGTATCCAAAAGATACAAGGGGTCCAACAGGACAAGGTTGAGACCCCTGCTGCTTTTCTTGAGCGTTTGGAGGAAGCTTATCGAAAATATAGCCCTTACAACTTAGAGCAGAATGATGGGAGAGTCGCTCTCACACACTCCTTCATTTCCCAGTCATCCCCAGACATCAGAAAGAAAATCCAAAAACAGCCAGGATTTTTGGGCAAAAATTTAACTGAACTGTTGGCCATTGCTGATCAAGTGTACATGGCTAGAGAGCAGGTAGAGGAAGAGAAGAAGGAGAGGAAAAAGAGAGAAGGATATAGAGTCTTGGTGAGCATGTTTGAGGAAAGGTCAGGAAGAGGAAGAGGAAGAGGAAGTAGTCGAGGAAGAGGGTCAGGAAGAGGAAATAGTGGAGGACAATTTACGTTGGGTCGCAACCAGTGTGCACGCTGTAGAAAGGAAGGCCACTGGAAAAGGGATTGTGAAAGAAATGTCAGAGGAAAGTGATGCAGGTGTGAAGAAAGTGACAAGTACAGCCAGAGGCTCAGGGAAGCCAAGGGGAAGAGGCAAAGGAAGTTATAAACCATATCAGAAGGCTGTTGTGGCTGCTGCCATGCAGGAGGAAGAAGAGGAAGACTCAGAATGGGAAGATGAATGTTGAAGGATAGGCAAGGCTTTTCTGTTACTTGACCCAGAGGAGCCATTGATTGCCATAGATGTACAAGGTCAGCGTATAAAGTTCCTAATAGACACCGGTGCGGATAAATCAGTAGTGAACAAGAAAATAGCGCCCCCTAGTGGTCAGCACATCAAAATTGTTGGAGTGTCAGGAAGGCCACAGAAATGTCCTTTGTTACAGCAAAGAAAGTGCAACATTGCTGGCAGAGAGGTGATGCATAAGTTACTGTATGTCCCAGAATGTCCCATCCCTCTTCTTGGGAGAGACATCTTGGCGAAGATAAGGGCAAGGTTGGAATTTTTGGAGACAGGCCAGTTGGAACTTACAGTCCCACAGCAAGAAGAGTACAGATTGTTTAGATTGCAACAAGTTACCAAGAAAGATACAGTTTGGTGTTGGGGAGAAACTCCCAGGGTTTGGGCTGAAGATAATGAGCCAGGAATGGCGATAAATGTTGCCCCTGTTGTAGTTGAGATAAGGACGGGTCAGCTTCCCGTGAGAAAGGCCCAATACCCGATAAGCAGAGATGCTGTGGAAGGAATCCAAGGAGAGTTGCAAAGATTGTTGCGTCATGGGATTATTGTTCATTGTGAGTCAGCTTGGAATTCGGCCCTTCTTCCTGTTCGCAAACCAGATGGAAAGTATCGCATTGTGCAAGACCTTAGAGCTGTCAATCAAGCTACAGTGACTTTAACCCCTGTTGTACAAAATCCATATGTGATGATGAGTCTAATACCAAGTACCGCTGCCTGGTTCTCTGTATTGGACTTACGTGATGCATTTTTCTGCATTAGGCTAGCTCCTATCTCTCAACCCATCTTTGCCTTCCAATGGGAGACCCCAAAGGGAGGACAAAGACGTCAAACCACATGGTGTAGACTTCCGCAAGGTTTTAAAAATTCCCCTAGTATTTTTGGGCAGGCCTTAGCTCAGGACTTGTCAGAATTTGAAATTCCAGAGACTGAAGGTTTTTGGCTTCAATATGTAGATGACCTGTTGGTCGGGACTAAGACTAAAGCAGGGTGTGAGCATTACACTCTAGAACTGTTGAAAGTGCTAGAAGAGAAAGGATATAAAGTGTCCAAGAAGAAAGCACAGTTGTGTCAGAAGAAAGTCAAATATTTAGGCTTTGGCCTGACCCAGGGGAGCAAAGTGTTGGAAGTTGAAAGAAAGGAAGTTATTTGTGCCATTCCAACCCCCAAAGACAGAAGACAGACAAGAGAGTTTCTAGGAACCACTTCTTATGTAAGACATTGGATTCCTAATTATGCTGTCATTGCAAAGCCATTGTATCAAGCTACCAGAGGGGGTAACAAGGACCCCTTTGAGTGGACTGAGAGTTGTGACCAGGCTTTCCAGATATTGAAAGAAGCTGTAATCTCACCACCTGCGCTAGGCCTGCCAGATTTGGAGAAGCCGTTCTATCTCTTTGCTGCAGAAAGAGATGGGACCGCTATAGGGGTTTTGACACAGTTTTTAGGGACATGGCAACGCCCTGTAGCCTATTTGTCCAAGCAGTTAGACACAGTAGCCAGGGGGCTTCCCCCCTGTTTGAGGGCTGTTGCAGCTGCGGTGGATTTAATCAGAGAAGCCACCAAGCTTACACTTGGGAAAGCACTCACAGTGAGGGTCCCCCATCATGTAAAAGCACTTCTAGATTCCAAGGGTCCCCGCTGGCTGACAAATGAACGACTGACTAAGTATGAGGGTGTCTTGTGCAATAACCCCCTCGTTACCCTAGAGATGTGTCCAATGTTAAATCCGGCAACTCTTTTGCCTAGCCCTTCAGACCTCTCAGAACATAACTGCATTGAGACAATGGATTTAGTCTATTCCAGTAGGCCAGACTTGCGTGATTTCCCTTGGGAACAGGTAGAATTAACCCTATACACGGATGGATCCAGTTTTATAAGAGAGGGAGTGCGTTATGCCGGCTATGCTGTTGTCTCCTGGGAGGATGGGGTGCTCAAAGCAGAGCCCCTACCTCCTGGAACTTCGGCCCAACTGGCTGAGCTGATTGCGCTGACTCATGCTTTAAAACTGGCCGAAGGGCAAAGGGTTAATATCTATACGGATTCCCGTTTTGCGTTTTTAACGCTTCATTGTCACGGGGCATTGTGGAGGGAAAGAGGCTTTTTGACCTCTGCTGGAAAGGCTGTCAAATATGCAGATGCTATGTTAGATTTGTTGGATGCTGTTTGGCTCCCTAGTAAAGTGGCTTTGATGCACTGTAAAGCACATCAAAAGGGCAATGATCCGGTGGTTCAGGGAAACAGGCTAGCGGATCTGACTGCCAAAGAGGTAGCTACTCAGAAGTACACACCTGTAATGTTAAATCTCACTGACTCAGAGCCCAAAGTGGAGAAATGCAATTACACTAGAGAGGAAGAGGAATGGGCTTTGAGTGAGGGTGGAGATTGGGAAGATAGCTTCATAAAGATGCCAGACAACCGCGTATTTGTTCCTAAGACAAAAGCGTGGCACATAGTACAGTTCTACCATGAGAACACACACTTAGGGAAAAGCGCCCTGGCAGCGCTCCTAGAAAGACAGATGTTCATCAATGGATTGCACAGCCTGACGTCCTTGGCTGCAAGAAGGTGCTGGACATGTGCAAAGAATAACCCAAGAGAGGGGCCTTTGAAAGCGCCTGGGATACAGTATCAAGGGAATTGGCCCTTTGAAGTGTTAGTTACAGACTTTACAGAAATGCCAATGAGTGGAGGCTACCGTTATTTGCTGCTTTTTGTAGATTCTTACACCGGTTGGATTGAAGCTTTTCCTACACGCACAGAGCGATCAGCTGAGGTAGTAAAAGGCCTCATGAAAGACATTATTCCTAGATTCGGCATGCCTTTGCAGATAGGCTCAGATAACGGGCCATCATATGTGCACCACGTGGTCCAGGGACTGTGTAAGCTGCTGGGGATCACGTGGCGTCTTCATTGTGCTTATCACCCGCAATCTTCTGCCAGGGCAGAAAGAGCAAATAGAACTTTAAAGAACTGTTTAGCAAAGATCTGCCAAGAGACTAAGTTGAATTGGAGAATGGCGTTACCCCTGGCTCTCCTCAGAGTCAGGTGTACACCACATAAGAAGACAGGCTTGTCACCATTTGAGAGACTGTATGGCAGGCCTCCATTGAACTTAAAACCTATGTGTGGACAGACTTCTGACAGCCATGTGTTAGGACATCAACAGACTTTGCAAGATGTTCAGATGTTAGGGAAACAGCTAGAGAAACTTAGCCAATACACTGCAGATTTGCGACCTCCTCTCCCGTCTACTTCTCTTCACTCTTTTTCAGTTGGCGAATCGGTCCTTGTCAAGGAGTGGAACCTGCGCCCGCTGCAGCCGAAATGGAGAGGGCCGTACGTCGTGCTTCTCAGCACACCAACAGCCGTGAAAGTTCAAGGTCTTCGCCCTTGGATTCATTATTCGAGGGTGAAGAGGGCGCCGGTTGCTTTGGAGGCATCTGTGGATCCAGACAATCCCCTTCGCCTCCGGATTACAAAAACTTTGCAACGCCCTATTTAAGGGCACACAGACGGCCACAGAAGAGTCGTCTGATACCATCGCACCCAACTGGGGAAATGGTGGTCCAACGCAAGAAAGATGGACAGAGCCTAAGGCACTCTCACTGCGGTGGTGGCTATGCATCCTAATGGGACAGAGTTACAGGTGTAAGCGCTCCGCGAGAGTAAAGACAGTGTTTGGAATCGTGGCTCTGATATTTGCATTGTACATCACTGGGACACATGGCGGGTGGGAGGAAAATATGTTTCACAAACTTGTAACTAATATGTCACATGAGTTAAGTTTAAATTCGTGCTGGATTTGTAGCCAGGGGCCTTCAAGCCATAGGTCCGGTTGGCCAATAGTTCCATCTGGGGTGTTGACATTGGCAGGTTGGAATAGCACGAAAGGGAAGCAGGAGCACATGACAGGGACAGCAGAGAGGGCTTGGTTCATGGTCACCCATCGGGCCCCTGTGTTAAGAGCTGCCCTGTGCTTCAAATGGGAAAGGGAGGCACATCCCTATTATGCAGGAAGTCAGAGAGATGGCATGTATGAGTTGTTTAGGCAGATTGAGCTAGGTTCCTATCCTGCTTGTGATCACATGATCACAGTGCATAGCAGGTACAGAGGCCGTTGCGGTCTAAGAACAACAGGAGTGTGGACTTGGAGCTGGGAGGGCTCAAATTGCACCCACATCCTGTTTAGGAATCATCATGAAGATGCAATAGTGAACCTGGTTCAGAATTTACCTGCTAGACGTTTGGGTTACCGTGCCACTGGACTTCCAGAGGGAATAGTTTGGATCTGTGGAAAAGTGGCAATGCCTGTGCTTCCTGTAGTCTGGTCTGGAGTTTGTACCCTAGGTACCCTGCAACCAGGGGGCTTGAGGGTGCTTCCCAAAGAAACCCATGTGACAAATCTATACCTACATGTCCAGAAACGCTCTTTTGCTGATGTGCAGCGTTATGGTTATGATTCTGACAGAACTTATTTAACTGAAGGCCAGAAGATTATAGCAATTGCAGGCCCTTGGATAGGGGTGGCTTGGAACATAAAACAGTTGCGTGTGTTATCATATGATTTAGAAGCTTTGGCCAATGACACCCATGAGGGCTTGTTAATTTTGCAGGAAGAAGTGAATTCTCTGGCAAGAATGGAAATGCAGCAGAAGCTGGCGTTAGATTATCTGCTTTCAAAGGAAGGTGGTCTCTGTGTGTGGTTAAACCAAACGTGCTGTCATTTTATAAATAAGACTGGAGAGATAGAGTTGGATTTGAATAGAATTCAGGGTGCTGCTAAAGAAATACAGAAGACTTATTCAGATCCAAGTGATTTCTGGAATACAATGTTGAGCTGGCTGCCGAACTTACATTGGTTACGTTCTCTTGTGATGATAATCATTGTGGTGATCTGTTCAGTGTTGATCATAATGTGCTGTCTGCCTATCATGCTCAGATGTTGTGCTAAGGCAGTACAGAGTTCTTTGGAGACAGTAAAAGGTGTGCATACTGTCAAACACAAAAAGCCCGGGGTCTTACGAGACTGGAGGGTTGATTGGTCTAAATAGGTGTTCCAGATGTTGGTGTAGGAAACCCCTTGCGATGGGTTTCCCACAAAAGAGAAATCCTGAATGAAGCAGGTTTGGTACTTTTCCGAGCATAAAAAGTACAGTCAGAGAGTGATGCTACTTGCGCGTCAACTCTGAAAAAGAGGGTTTTGGTGTCTGGAATCAATCAGGCACATGCTATAGAAGACTAACACCCTGATTAAATGCATTTTAATCCACTCTGTGCCAATTTATACCATATATGCTAGATGAGTGGGAATACAGTGCAGTTTGAGCTATGAAAGTAAATGGGATTCTTAATGTGAATGGAAAACACCATTGCGCATGGCAAAAGTCCTACCTTCTCTGCTGGCAGGAAGCCCGGAACTAATGTTGCAAGTAAAAGTACAGAGAGGCTCAACATTGATAGCTTGCACTGTGAGAAAAGAATTACCTTATAGATGGCTATTGTTCTCACATTTAGTGATGACAGAGAAATGATGTAAATGATTTGTGCAGTGTTTATTGGATTAATGAAATGCCATGTAACAACAGTAATCACCAGCCAATTATGATTGTTTTAACCATAAAGAAGGGGTGGGTTTAACTGGATGGACTCCATTAGGAGTATAAATATCTTTGTATGAGATGTATCGGGGTCTTTTGCCCCTACCTGCAGCTGTGTTCTGCTGGCGAACACCCACCAGCTGGTGATAGCAAATAAACCTTTTTGTTTTTCACCCTACTTCACAGTTGTCACGTGTTTTCCCTCATCCAAGTATCCGCACGTTCGGGCAGCGTTGGTAAGGTTAACTGGTACTTGGAGTTCTAGAACTCCCGGTTCTGCTTCAATCGGCATTAATTCTACATTGTAGGTGCACCCTTAATCTCACAACTAAAGGTGCATCCACACTGTTAACTTCCATCGCTCGATGCTGTGGAATCATGGGAGTTGTAGTTTACAAGGTCTGCAGCACCCCAAATCTTACAACTAGAGGTGCAGCCACACTTTCAAACTAATGCAGTGTGACAACACTCTTAACTTCCATGGCTCAATGCTGTGGAATCATGGGAGTTGTAGTTTTACAAGGTTTGTAGCTTTCTCTGCCAAGCAGCACTGGCACCTAACGAAACTACAACTCCCAGGATTCCATAGCATGGAGACATGGAAGTTAACCATGGTATCAACCTGCATTCATGCTACAATGCACATGTACCCGTGGAATCGTGGAAGTTGTAGCTTTAAAAGGTCTTCAGCCTTCTCTGCCAGAGAGCAGTGATGCCATACCAAACTACAGATCCCATTATTCCACGGCACTAAGCCCTTTCAGTTAAAGTAAGGTCAAACTGCATTCTATTGACACTACTAACGACCACATCTCAGAAGGGAGGCGTGTCTCTAGCTGGAAGCCCGAGGGCACAAACACAGAACAAACAGTGTCGTCTCTGCGTGTGTAAACAGTGAGGTGGCGATAGAGAGCCCACTCCAGAGCCCTCTCCCCTGACTCGGAGCTCTCGCTCATCCCTGGCAGCGCCTTCACCCGAAGCGCGGTCGAGGAAAATGGAGGCGCCTCGGTGGCTAACTCCGTTTCGCCGCCTTCGCTTCACAGACCACGGCCTGGGGAACCTTTCCTCTCCCTCCCTCCCTCCTTCTCAAAACAACACAGGAAGAGGCTCCAGGTGGACTCCCACCGAGGAAGACCCTAGAATCATAGAGTTGGAAGAGACCACAAGGGCCATCCAGTCCAACCCCATTCCGCCATACAGGAAGACACAACCAAAGCACCCCCGACAGGTGGCCAGATGGCTTAGAAACATCCGGAGAAGGAGGCTCCAACACACTCCGTGTCAGGAAGTTTTTTCCCTAATGTTTTGGTGGAATCGTTTCCCCTTGCCGTTTGAATCCATTGCTTCATAGTGCCCCAGTCTCCACAGCAGCAGAAAATAAGCTTGGCCCCTCCTCCATGTGCTGAGTGGAGCTCTTCCCTCACAAAGCTTTCCTCCCACATCTTCCTTCCCAAGTCTCCCCTCAAAAAATTTTCCTCACAAGTCTCCCCTCACAAGTATCCAACTCACAGATATTTCCTCACAACTCACAAAGGTTTCCTCACAAGAATCCAACTCACAAATATTTCCTCACAAGTCTCCCCTCACAAATATTTCTTCACACGTCTCCCTTCACAAGTATCCATCTCACAAATGTTTCCTCACAACTCACAAATGTTTCCTCAAAAGTATCCAACTCACAAATATTTCCTCACAACTCACAAATATTTCCTCTCAAGTATCCAACTCACAAATATTTCCTCACAAGACTCCCCTCACAAATAGTTCTTCACACATCTCCCTTCACAAGTATCCATCTCACAAATGTTTCCCCACAACTCACAAATGTTTCCTCACAAGAATCCAACTCACAAATATTTCCTCCCAAGTCTCCCCTCACAAATATTTCTTCACACGTCTCCCTTCACAAGTATCCAACTCACAAATATTTCCTCACAAGTATCCATCTCTCAAATATTTCCTCACAAGTATCCATCTCACAAATATTTCCCCACAAGTCTGCCCTCACAAATATTCCTTCACACGTCTCCCTTCACAAGTTTCCAACTCACAAATATTTCTTCACAACAGTAATAACAATAAACTATTTATACCCCGCCACCATCCCCCCCCCCAGAAACATAATAAATACAATAAGCAATGGACACAAAATATAAGAGTGCAATGAACAATCACAATAACAGTTTCTTGACATGTCTCCCTTCACAAGTCTCCAACTCACAAATATTTCCTCACAAGTCTCCCCTCACAAATATTTCTTCACACGTCTCCCTTCACAAGTATCCATCTCTCAAATATTTCCTCACAATTCACAAATATTTCCTCACAAGTATCCATCTCACAAATATTTCCCCACAAGTCTCCCCTCACAAATATTCCTTCACACGTCTCCCTTCACAAGTTTCCAAC
>JARBWK010001352.1:0-19674 GCA_030556195.1 Anolis apletophallus | reverse complement strand
TCTTGCAATGATGTTCTCCCATTAGCACTAAAAATTCCATTAACTTTCATAGCTCAACTGCACTATATTCCCACTCATATAGCATATATGGTATAACTTGGCACAGAGTGGATTAAAATGCATTTAATCAGGGTGTTAGTCTTCTATAACATGTGCCTGATTGATTCCAGACACCAAAACCCTCTTTTTCAGAGTTGACGCGCAGGTAGCATCACTCTCTGACTGTACTTTTTGCTTGGAAAAGTACCAAACCTGCTTCAGTATCAAAGTAATCCAAAAGTAAAGGTATAGTCAAAAGGCAAACTTGGCAGTATTTCCAAAAACTTGGCAAAGCTCCGCTTAGCTAGCGGATCAGGAACAAAACAAGGTTACAGGGTAAAACTCTACTTGGCAGGCCACTAGCCCAAACTTAGCTACGTGGTCTTGGCTTCGCTACACATCTGCATAGGTGAGACGTGGCGAGTACTGAGGATCCGCCCACGGATCCTATACTTAATCCCCTTGACGAGCCCCCGACGCTCTAGGCTTCTCCTCCTCAATCTGTGCTGCGAGCCCTCGGTCTGTCTAGGCTGTGGAACCAACCCCTCCTGCTCGACTCAATGCTCCGTCTCCTATCAAAGGTTCGACCTTGCCTCCCAGCACCTGGTTCCCTATCTTCGTGAGAGTCAAACTCCCTAGCTGCTTCCCGGGCCTCTTCCTCGGTTGTTTCCCCATCCTCTCTTGCGAGCCTCGCCCCTCGGCCGCCGTAATCTTCACTATCACTGCTTTCTCGATTCCGACTGGCCTTCCTGCTGTTAAGTAAGGGTCAGGCCAGCCGTCATCCCAAGCCAGACTTTCTGTGTGAGAAGAAGGCCCAGCTATCTCAAAATCCCTTCTTCTAGCCCCTCCAAATCCTCTTCCGAATCAACTGGCTCCAATGCTAGTGGGACCCCGGTGCTGCCCCCTGCCCTCCAGGCACAAACGAGAACTGGTGTGCTACAGTGATCCCTGCTTGCTCAAGGACAGCAACATTAGACACATAGTCAGTCCAGTGTATATTTAGGATTGTGCGAAGACAGCGCTGATGAAAGCATTCATGAGTCGTAGGTGCTGGCGATAGGTGACCCATGTTTAAGACCCATAAAGGAGAATAGACAGTACGATAGCTCTGTACACACTGATTTTGGTGCTTTGCCTCAGGTGTTTCTTACTCCATGCTCTTTTGTGAAGCCTTCCAAATGCATTATATGCCTTTGCTAATCTGTGATCTATCTCTTTATCAATCTTGGCGTCTGAAGAGATGATGCTTCCAGGTAGGTGAACTGCTGAATGGACTTAAGCACAGATTTGCCTATGCTGATGTGGGGATGATGGTGTTCTTTCTGTGGTGCTGGGCTGGTAGAGAACTTCCGTTTTCTTCAGGCTGACTTCCAGCCCAAACAGCTCTGCAGCTGCTGCAAAGCAGGATGTTAGGCGCTGCAGGACTGCTTCTGAATGGGTGACAAGGGCAGCATCGTCAGCAAAAAGCAGCTCACGGACTAGATAGTTTAGTCTTAGTGCGAGCCCTCAGATGGTTTACGTCAGGGCTGTCCAACAGGCGGCCCTGGGGCCGTACATGGCCCCCGGCCCCTTCCCTCCAGCCCCTAACTTGCTTTAATAAAATACAAATAGAAAATAAAAAATAAAATAAAAAACCAAAAAACAAAAAAAAAAAACCCCTACTTCCGGGTTTAGGCAAGCATCGCGGACCACCACAGACGGGATTTCGAGGGAGGTCGAAATCCCGTCTGTGGCTGCGTAGTCTCGCGATAGCTGCCAAAATCTCGGGTACCACAGGATTTGCGGCCGGCCTGGGCGCGCGTCTCCTCCTCCCTTGCGGCTGCTTCCAGGCCAGCCCCCATTCCCTCAGAGAGAGGGAGGAGGGGAGTGAGGCAGGGAAAGCCTCTCCTGGCTCAGTCCTCTTCCTGTGGAGGGCCCTCACTTCCTGCCCCGCGGGATGGGAGAGCCGCCGTGCCCGGCCTGAGCTTGGCCTCTCGGCTCCAGCGGGGGGCTCTTCGAGGACGGCGTTGGCGTTGGCGCGCGGCCCTGTGGCGGGGCTCCAGTATGGGTAAGGAAGGGCCTGGCTCGAATCAATCTAAAAACAGTGGGACGTTGGGTGAGGGGGGGAGGGGCCCTTCAGTGGCGGTTTCCTTGGTGACGCTTCCTTCCCCTCCTCCCCCTTGTTGTACTGCCTTCCCCCGCGTGCAGGGCGCAACGTGGCTTCCTTTGCGCCTGCCCCCACAGCTTGTTTTCCCTTCAGGGAGGGAGGGAGCTCTTTGGGCCTCCTCCACCCGCCTCTGGGAAAGGAGGCCCCATCAAACCCTGCGACGGCATTGAGGTGTTTGGGGTTTTTTTGGTGTGTCCCAATTTGAGTGTGGACTCAAATAACTCAAAGGTATGAGGAAACATTCCCCCAAATCCACCAGTGTTCCCATTTGGGTATATTGAGTATTCATGCCAAGTTTGGTCCAGATCCATCATTATTTGAGTCCACAGTGCTCTCTGGATGGAGGTGAACTACAACTCCACAACTCAAGGTCAATTGTAAGTAAATTGGAGCCGGGGAGGGGGTGGAGCTGGGGAGGGGGAGGAGCCGGAGAGGGGGCAGAGCCGGGGACGGAGGCAGACCCTTCGGCCCCCCAGGTGATCAGTGACCGGAATTCCGGCCCTTGGGCCCGTAGAAGTTGGACAGCCCTGGTTTAAGTTGAACAAGCTGCCATCAGTACGATAGCGTATATATATGCCGTCTTCTTCTTTGAGGTCTGCCATAGCCCTTTGGAGCATCATGCTGAAGAAGATTGTAAATAGGGTTGGTGCAAGAACACAACCTTGTTTCACTCCATTCGTTATTAGAAAGGACTCCGAGAGAGCATCGCCATATGTGACTTGACTTAAGTTTATAAAGACTTAAAATAGTGTATAACTACTAAAACAATGTATAAATATTAAAATAAATACAGCATCCCTACATTGTGGTTTTTCACTTATTGCGGGAGAACCTAACCCCAGGTAACACTTATCTATCTATCTATCTATCTATCTATCTATCTATCTATGGCAATAAAAATGACAATATATTATTATTTATTTATTTTATATTTATTAACTTCATGTATACCCCACACCCATCTCCCCAAGGTGATCGGGGTGGCTTACATGGGGCCAAGCCCAATAACAAAGCAATAGCAAATTATTAAAACAATTGTGTGTGTATCCCCAACCCAGCTAAGAAAAGAAAAGGGACTGAGGAAGAGACTTTAAAAACACTTGGCTGTTGCTTATTTCTGTTGTGGTTTTATTTTGTATTAAATGTTTTTATATGCATTTTGATATTATATGTATGACTTGCTGCCTGTAAACTGCCTTGAGTCGCCGAAAGGCTGAGAATAAAAACACCTCTTTCAGGTCTAGAGAAGAAGGAAAGGTACAAAGCTGATTGGCTGTGGTTAGGTGAAGTGGCCTCCTGTGATGTCACTGGGAAAGAAAAAGGAGTGAAGTGGATTGGCAGATGCCAAACATGAGCCAACAATATCATGCGGCGGCAAAAACAAGCCAATGGGAATTTGGCCTGCATTAATAGAAGTCTAGTGTCCATATCCAGGGTAGTCATGCTCCTGTTCTCTTCTGCCTTGGTCAGACCACAGCTAGAATCACATTGTGTCCAATTCTGGGCACCACAATTGAAGGGAGATGTTGACTTTAAGCTGGAATGTGTCCAGAGGAGGGCAACCAAAATGATCCAGGATCTGGAGAACAAGCCCTATGAGGAGCAGCTGAAAGAGCTGGGTATGTTTAGCCTTCCGAAGAGAAGGCTGAGAGGAGCCATGTATAAATATGTGAGGGCAGGGCCGTAGCCAGGATTTTGGTTTTGGGGGGCTGAGTTTGGTTCAGGGGGCCGAGACTGGGTGGAAGAGGGTTTACCCTAGCAAACCTTTTGTATTGTTATCCCAATAACCCCATGAAGGTGGGATATAATCAGCATGGTGATCAGATCATGATATGAATAAACATAATAGTTAAATAATGTACCAGTAAGGCCTTCTTGCGGACCACCCTGAGAATTTCGGGGGGCTGAAGCCCCAGCCCCCCTTGGCTACATGGGAGGAGGGAGCAAGCTTGTTTTCAGCTGCCCTGGAGACTAGGACGCAATGGAATAATGGCTTCAAACTACAAGAAGGGAGATTCCACCTGAACATTAGGAAGAACTTCCTGACTGTGAGAGCCGTTCAGCGATGGAACTCTCTGCCCCGGAGTGTAGTGGAGGCTCCTTCTTTGGAGGCTTTTAAGCAGAAGCTGGATGGCCATCTTTCAGGGGTGCTTTGAATGTGATTTTCCTATTTCTTAGCAGAAGGGGGTTGGACTGGGTGGCCCGTGAGGCCTCTTACAGCTCTTTCATTCTATGATTCTATGAGGAAGGAAAAAGGGAAGAAGGAAGGAAGGAAGAGGAAGGAAAGGAAAAACTGCGCTAATTCTATAGTGTAAATGCAACCTGAGTCAATCAAAACTTTATTACGGTCACAGACCAGCACAAACCACTTATAATCCTGCAAAAAGAGTGATTTTTCACTTTCTTTAACTTGAAATTATAGCATATTTTCATTCTAGCTTTTTTGCAAGGGAAAAGCTTACAACAACTAGTTATTTGTAACTAACGTCAAGCTTTGACCTTCCTGGACATTAGATGAAAATAATAATAATAATAATAAACTTTATTTATAAACCGCTTCCCTCTCCCCAAAGGGGACTCGGAGCGGCTTACATGGGGCCGTGCCCAAACCACAAATCACAAAATATCAAACATCAAAAACAATAAACACAATAAAACAGCAAACACAGTAAAATGAATACATCTAACAAAACACTATAACAATGCATCTAAACAGAAGGAAAAAAGAAGACGAGAGGGCGGGCCACATGTACATATAAAATGTTTAAAAACTGGGGGAGATAAGAGGAGTAGGGCCAAAACGTGAAGAGTCGCAAAGGGGAAGAAAGTCCAAAAAAGACGGGCGTTGAGGGATCTAGTCTCGAAAGGCTAGGCGGATATACCTATCTCTTTGGCATGGTTTCCATGCATGATCTGGGCAGTAGGCCTGTTTGATCCCCCCCAAAAAGGGGGGGGGGTTCAAAACTCGTTCCGGATGTAGGGGGCGCTGGTGCTTCAAATCCGAATGACTTCCGAAATTTTCCAGAAAAATTTCGGAATTTCCCGAATTAATTCCGTAATGGCTTTGTTAATGGCGGACACACACGTTTAACCCAATTTGGATGGGGATATCTTCCCTCACATCAAAACTGGGGCGACAGTCATGTTTAACCCAGTTTGGATGCGGCTGTCACCCCAGTTCTGAGAGAAGGACATCCGCCTCCAAACTGGGTTAAACAGCCAATGAGGGTAAAGCACCTCAGGAGGGGTGGGAATCTAATGTCGATTCCTTTCCGAAAATGGCAGCGGTGGCTTCGAAATGGCAAATTCACTTCCGTGTTGCTTACATCGCTATGAAACTACTTCAAAAGTGATTTTAATCCAAATTCATTCCAATTTTACGAGCATTCCGACTAACCTACCCAGGGCGACTGGGCTGGACAATTTCCTGTGTTATTGGAGTGATTGGAACAGCCTCGCTAGACCTTGTTTGTGAGACATATTTCTTGGCTCCAGCTCAAGTGGAAGCAGACACGCTGCAGGTCAAAGACCCAGTGCCAATTCCTGCCCCTTTCCCTTGATAGGGTTAAGGACATAGGCCTCTTCCCAGTCTACTTTTGTGTTAATGAAGACAGATGCAACATAAATGATGCAATGTTTGGCGTGACAATGTTTCTAAAAGTCTGGCCACGTGATTTGGCCTCTTAGAGTGCAAGGAATTGGAAAGCAGCCTCAGCGGACGGGAAGAGGTGGCCTTCGGGTAGCTAAAGGACAGACTGCGTCTCAAGGTCTTCCCAAAGTAGGGTTGTCAAGTGTTCGGTGCCAACTGAAATCTGAAAGCAATGGCACGCTTGCCCAGATATTCAGGCAACCAGCAGGACCTCATACTGTGGGTGGAAGAAGGAAAGGTTTGGGTTTTCTTTAAAAATAGGAGATCTGGTTCCAGGAGACCAGGTTCAAATCCTCATTGAAATCCATCGGTGTGACTCAACCTCAGAGGGAGCCAGGGCAAGACCCCCTTTGCATCAACCTTTGCATTATATCATCATAGATGATCCCATAGGTGGTCCATTAGTCTTCTAAGGCAGTGTTTCCCAACCAGTGTGCCGTGGCACACTAGTGTGCCGTGAGCGATCATCAGGTGTGCCGTGGGAAATTGGAACCTCCAATACCCTTTCTTCCCCCTCATGCCAAACACTTTTTCTTCTTCACTTGGGCTCCCTTCTTCCCAGCCTCGCTCTGCTTGCTTTGACTCGCTTTGCTCACGCTGCCACTTCTGCGGGAGGGGGGAGGGAGGAAGACGTGACCCGTGCAGGCGCTACTGCGCAGACTCGCCCCACATCTTCCTCCCTCCCCTCCACAGTGCTCTCTGGATATAAGTGAACTACAACTCCAAAACTCAAGGTCAATGCCCACCAAAGTCTTATAGTATTTTCTCTTGGTTATGGGAGTTCTGTGTGGGAAGTTTGATTCCATTCCGTCATTGGTGGAGTTCAGAATGCTCTTTGATTGCGGGTGAACTATAACTCCCAGCTGTTGAGCAAGACCTTCGCGTGTGTCTTTCTGCCATTCCTGCCAGGATATCTATGTTGTGTTCATCGAAACAGACCCAGGTTTCACACTTAGTGTATAAATACATTTAAAGACATTTAAAGACATATTAACTATATGTATTACGGTGTTAGAGTGTCATTTTGGTTGGTGGTGTGCCCCAGGATTTTGTAAATGTCAAAAATGTGCCGCGGCTCAAAAAAAGGTTGAAAAACACTGTTCTAAGGGTAGATTCTTGGCATTGGATCCATAAGTGACTGTAGAAACCTATTCTGGATGCACACGGTCTTTCTTACACAATGAGGACGCACGTACTTTGCTTGAAATGTTTGCAAGGGTTTGCTTGGGGTGCCTTCTTCCTCTTGGCACATTTCTCCCTTTTGCCCTCTATTTGTGCCTCTTCAAAATCCATGGCATTGTTGGTAACACCTGATCTCCAGTTAAACACTCATGGGCCAGGGTTTCCGTTCTCATGGTTTATTCCACATTTTTAAAGGTTACCTTTAACACAATGTTTGAATTTCTTTTCCTGTCCATCGACATTCCATTCTTGAGTTGAGAGTAAAGTAACTGCTTTGGGAGGTGGTGATCGGGCATTCTGACAATTTGGCATTTGTTTCTGCGAAGCAGATTGTGGAGGATCATCCCTTCAAAGCTGGTGGTCTTTGCTTCTTCTTTTGAAATTATTATTTCATATCAAAAGCATTGCATAAATAAACATAAAACTGATATAAAAAAAATAGAAGACGCGCAGGTGGCTAAATATATTTTGACCAAAAACAAGCAACAGCAACAGCATTGTCTGTAGCCTCCAATAATTCCTCCTCTGTACACGAGGCAGTGTACAGAAGCAGAGTTGTCTGTTCTTCTCCACAGTAACACAAGGTAAGGGATGATTTTAGTTAGTGCCATTTTGCCAGGTTGTCTTTTCATTTCCCCATTCTACTTCTGAGTCTATTCAGGGACTTCCAAGTTGCCCATTCTTGATTTGCCCCTGGAGGAAGATGCTCGCGGGGGGCCATCCAGTTGGGATTTCCCAGAGGGATATAATAAATAAATAATAATACACTTTATTTATATTCCGCTCTTCTCACCCCGAAGGGGACTCAGGGTGGATTACAGGTTCACATACTTAGCAGACAATCCCTGCTGTTTCCACATACACACCATCGCCATCGGTTAAGAGCTTGGGGGTTGTGTTGGACTCCTCGCTGACCATGGAGGCTCAGGTCTCCGTGGTCAGCAGGACGTCATTCTTTCACCTCCGGCAGGCTAGGCGACTGGCGCCCTACCTGTCCAGGGACGACCTGGCCACGGTAATCCAAGCGACGGTCATCTCGAGATTAGACTACTGTAATGCCCTCTACGTTGGCCTTCCCTTGTCGACAATCCGGAAACTCAAGCTAGTGCAGAATGCCGCTGCTCGCTTGCTGGCGGGAACGCCAGTGAGGGAGCACATCACACCTATTCTTCGGCAACTGCACTGGCTTCCTATTGAGTACCGAATTGCCTTCAAGGTGTTGGTTTTGACCTTTAAGGCCTTGCACGGCCTAGGGCCTGCGTGCTTGAGGACCGCCTTACCCGTATTCTCCCCGAGATCACTGCGCTCAGATGAACAGAATCTGTTGTCAGTGCCATCAATCCGCTCCTGCCATCTATCGGCGATTAGACAGAGAACTTTTTCCGTAGCGGCGCCGGTGCTTTGGAACGCCTCCCGGACAGTACCCGAGCTATCTCGGAACTGGCCCCTTTTCGGAGGGCTTGTAAGACGGCCCTTTTTGGCCTAGCCTTCAATTAGGCACACCGGACTAAGAACTATGTCGCATGTCCTCCCATACCTGTGTGGTGATGCAATGTGTTTTAATGTGTTTTATGTTTTTTACGCTTTTAATGTAGGGCTACATGCCGACATGTGGTGACATGTTGCCCGTTATGTTTGTTGTTATCCGCCCCGAGCCTGCTGGGAGGAGCGGAATACAAAAATGAACAATAAATAAATAAATAAATAAATATAGACGAACAGAGGCAAACTCTGGCCACCAGGGGGAGCTGACGCACTCCTCATATCTCAGTGTTCCCAGCGTCCCTTGTTGTTCCTTCCGCATTCCTCAGCGTTCCTTGAGTTCTTTAATGGCCTCATAATTCTGTCAAAATTTGCCTCCCCACTTAATGTGGTACCTTTCTCTCCTACTTGACAGATGCAACTGTCTTTCGGGCCGCAAAGGTCGACAGCAGGCTACACTTAAAGGTCGAGTACCCACCTCGACCCGGGCAGGCCTCGAACTCATGACCTACTGGTGAGAGAGATCTTATGCAGCTGACACTTAGCCAGCTGCGCCACATTCCCGGGATGCCCTTGCTGTTGCTGGGGGGACACCAAGAGGAGTGGTAGTTCTCATAAAGCTTTTCCTTGATTTGAGTCTACTGGGATGAGGCTGGTAGCCATGTAGTGGGTGGCTTTCACAGTGTTCAACACTATTTCTCTCAGCAGCAACTTCCTGTCACACATCGGGGAGGGGCAATGCCAGCTGGCAGCTGGCATGTAGAGTTTATCAACAAGTGTAGGTTTAAGACATCCTGTGATTATTCTGCATGTTTCGTTCAATGCTATGTTCACCTGTTTTGCGTGGGCAGACTTATGCCAAACAGGACAAGCATACTCGGCAGTTGGGTAAGACAGAATGCTTACTTTTATCTGCCTCTCTTCCCAAGTCCCTATCACTATCAGCTGGAAGCATCTTAATGGCACATAACAACAAAGTCTGTAATGCGAGGTTTTGTTGCATTTGGAGATGACCCTAGATTGGGAGGGAAAGCTAATACCCCAGGATTGGAACTGCTGCTGTATCTTGGGAGGTTGGACTTGGCCACGGTGGTCCACGCTCTGGTCACATCTCGAATAGATTACTGCACCGCACTCTACATGGAGTTGCCCCTGAAGACTGTTTGGAAGCTTCAGCTAGTCCAACACTTGGCAGCCAGATTGCTTATGGGAGTGGGGTATTGGGAGCACACAATGCCCTTGCTACTCCAGCTCCACTGGCTGCCTATTAGCTTCTGAGCAAAATTCAAAGTGCTGGATTTAGCCTATAAATCCCTTAATGGTTCTGGCCCAGTTTACCTGTCTGAACATATCTCCCTCTACGAAGCACCTAGGACATTAAGATCGACTGGAGAGGCCCTGCTCTCTGTCCCTCCACCATCACAATCGCATTTGGCGGAAACGAGAGACAGGGGCTTTTCGGTGGTGGCCCCTCGGCTGTGGAATTCCCTCCCTAACTAAATCAGATCTGCTCTATCACTTCTGATCTTCCAAAAGAAATTGAAATCCTGGCTGTGGGATCAAGTGTTCGCAGGATAGACTGACTTGCTGGCAAGATACTGTTTTCACCGACTATGAGGGGCTGTTTATAGGATGACAACTTACATTGGCAAACTGTTTTTAAAAAATGTATTTTTATATCTGTTTTATTATAATATGTGTATTTTTATGCTTGTTTTACTTTGTTGTTAGCACTGTACTGTGCTGGTTGGTAGCTGCCCTGAGTCCCTCTACGGAGGTCAAGATAGGACGGGATACAAATGCCCCAAATAAATAAATAAATAAAATTATCTCAACAGATTCGAGAGCTGGGCTCAAACCAACAAAATGAACTTCAACAGGGAAAAATTCATGGTAATAATAATAATAATAATAATATACTTTCTTTGTATTCCACTTTATCTCTTAAGAGGACTCAGGGTGGATTACAGTACACATATACGACAAACAGTCAATGCCCATTATACAATTAACAGAGACAGAGACATAAACAAAGGCTTCCCATCTTTTTCCATCTTTGGCATTCGGAGGCTATGGTCAACTCCCACCACTGGGCTGAGGGGGTGTTGTTGCTCCATCTTCCATGTTGAAGAGCTTTGTTTTCTTTAGATGCTCTCCCAATAGAAATGCCATCATGTCCACATAGGCGATTTTATTACCTCCCTGCCAAAGCAGTACCTATTTATCTACTCGCATTACTGTTTTCACACTGCTAAGTGAAGAGAAGCTGGTCTGATGGTTAGGAGCTCACCCCAACCCAGTCTTTCAAAGGTGGTGGTTTAATTCGCTGTGCTAAAGCCCAGCCCTACTACGCTTTGGCAATACATAAGAGGGATTTAGGGATAAGAGGGATTTAGACCACAAGCTGAACATGAGCCAGCAGTGTGATGCAGCGTCTTCAAAATCCAATGTGATTCTAAGCTGCATCAATAGGAGTCCTGTGTCTAGGTCCAGAGAACTCATAGCCCTACTCTATTCTGCTTTGGTCAGATCTCTCCTGGAATAATCCTGTATCCCATTCTGGGCAAAGCAATTCAGGGAGAATATGGAGAAGCCGGAGAACTGTAACCAAAATACTCAAAAATTTGGAAGGAAAGCCCTATGAGAAGCAGGGTATGTTTAGCTTGGGGGGAAAGGGGCTAAGTGGAGACATGATAGCCATATTTAAATGTGTAAAAGGATGTCCTATTGAAGAGCGAGCGAGCTTGCTTGTCTGCTGCTCTGGAGACTAGGACATGGAACAGTGGATTCAAGCTGCAGGAAATGAGATCCCACCTAACCATCGATAGTTTTAGTTGCTCTTCTCTAAACATCATCCAGCTGTAGTCGAACCAGGAAGCCCCGAATCCAGAAGGTCAAACCGCAGAGAGTCCCCAGTATTCCTTTTGGCCCATGGCCTAAGTTGCACCAGTACCAGACCCCTTTTTCCCCTTCCCATTCTGCCTCACTCAGTTCCATACATCACACTGCACCAACTTCGTCCCTCCCAGTACACCCAGCCACCATTGCCTCCCATTGCCCCATCCACACAACATTTGCACAGCCAATAGAACCCATGCATTCAGTATCCACAAGTTGGAAGTTCCCCGATTTGCCCCGTTGTTGCCCCAAGGCACTCTGCCTCTTCCCCATCTTGTCTCTGCTCTTTTCTTCTCCCCGTTCTCCCTGCCATGCCTGGGGAAAGCCCGGAAAAGCGGCCGCTCGCAATCAGCGGCCTGGCTCCCAGCTGGGACCTGAAGTTCACCCAAGGACACTGGTCACGGACTCCTCTTGCTGCTATTCTCACTGCTTTGCACCCCAAGCCCCAAAGGCTCTGCAGTTCCCAAGGACAGTAATTACATCAAGGAGAACTACAACTCCCAGAAGGAAGGCAGCACTGCGTTGCCTGTTTTAAAGATCATAACTCTGGGAGCAAGAACTGTATGGGAATGTACTGGGAAATTGCTGGGGATCTCTGTGTTGCATACTATGTTGCCCCATGCCTCCCTTGTTCCCTTGTAACCCTTCCCTTCCCCCCTGCCCTGTTGAGAAAAGACTGCCTTGAAAGTGTTTTGTTGTATTTGGCAAGAGGAAATGCGGCTGAGCCCTGTTCCCAAAACCTTTATGGATCACCATTATTCATATTGCATGCGCTTTCTGATGGAAATCTTGTTATGGATAAGCTAAGCTCTTGACTTAAGCCCCACGTTTCATCAGTCCTGAGGCAGTTTAACGGTCGGATTTCCAGTCTAACTAAACTCGTCTTTGGAACCTGGACAATAAAAGTTTGCTCTTCACAGCGGGTGTCACAGCTGGCCTCGGAAACCAGGGGTGCCCCAAAATAAGTCCTTTTGTCACCAAAAGGGTCTGAGTAAATCACCAGGCCTTCTTCCCCTTCTCCCCCATTCACATACGGATGGGACACATCAACTCAATGATTTCATCACTTCCAGGTGTTGCCCCAGGTTGTTACCTGGCTCGGACTCTTTGTTTGCATTCATATGCCAACCTGTCAGTAATCCCCGCCTAAGCCTTCCTTCCTGGAACTCCATATATGGCCACAGACCTCTGATTGGCCGAAGCCGGCAAATGGGAGCGAGCGCTGATAGGCTCCCTGGAACTGACCGGCCTCCTGCCCATCAGCAGGCCTCAAACGTTCCAACCAATCACCAGCAGAGCCGGCCCAGAAGAAGGCGGGCGGGAAGTTCAATTGTTTTGACAGTTCTGTAACCTTTAAAAGCCAATGTTTTGAATGTATATGCATGCGTTCTTTGCGGGAATCAGGGTATTGCGGTTCGCATCCTCTCAGCTGAGCAGAATAAACAATTTCGTGGCATCTACCTTGCAGCATTGGTGAGCATAATTGGATCTACGGGAGGCGGGTAGGCTACGAGGACCTAGTCGCTCCGGGCTCGCCAGGTTAACTGAACCCTCGCGGTCTCTGTCCCGTGGTCGGTCCACGGGGCTTGTCCGGTTGTTCGACGACCGGTCTGGGGGGATAGTCTGGTTGTTCGACAACAGAGCTTAGAATCATAGAATCATAGAGTTGGAAGAAACCTCGTGGGCCATCCAATCCAACCCCCAGCCAAGAAGCAGGAAAATCACATTCAAAGCACCCCCTGACAGATGGCCATCTAGTTTCTGTTTAAAAGCCTCAAAAGAAGGAGCCTCCACCACATTCCGAGGCAGAGAGTTCCCCTGCTTAACCTAAACAAGTGTAAAGTCATGCACATCGGGGCAAAGAACCCCAACTACACCTACAAATTGATGGGGTCAAAGCTTTCCGAGACAAACCAGGAAAGGGATCTTGGGGTTTTGGTGGACAGCTCAATGAAGATGTCAACCCAGTGCGCTGCAGCAGTGAAAAAAGCAAATTCTATGCTTGGCATGATCAGGAAGGGAATCGAAAATAGGTCAGCAAATGTTGTATTACCTCTCTACAAATCGTTGGTAAGGCCACATTTGGAGTACTGTGTACAATTCTGGTCTCCGCACCTTAAGAAGGATATAACGGAACTGGAAAAGGTACAGAAAAGGGCAACAAGAATGATCCAAGGGATGGAGCGGCTCCCTTATGAAACCAGGTTGCAACGCCTTGGTCTTTTCAGCCTTGTAAGACGGCGTTTAAGAGGTGACTTGATCGAAGTGTATAAAATCATGCATGGGATAGAAAAGGTGAATAAAGAAAAACTATTTTCTTTGTCACAAAACACTAGGACTAGAGGGCACTCCCTGAAGCTCCAAGGTAGGAAAGTTAGGACTAATAAAGGGAAATATTTCTTCACCCAGAGGGTCATTGGGTTATGGAACTCACTTCCAGAAGAGGTTGTGACAGCTGTCAGCCTGAACAACTTCAAGGCAGGATTAGACAGATTCATGGATACCAAGTGTATCGGTAGTTACTGAAAAGGACATTCAAGTGCCACCTCGGAGTTGGTTGAGGTAGGCAGGATTTCCCTGGGTACTGGTTGTGGGGGTCGGGAGCAGGTCAGGTTTTGCCCTCCCTTCTGCTCGAGATCCCCGTGTACAACTGGTGGGCCACTGTGTGATACAGAATGCTGGACTAGATGGGCTGAGGCCCGATTCAGCATGGCTCTTCTTATGTTCTTATGTTCTTAACAGCTCTCGCAGTCAGGAAATTGTCAATGTCCTCCTTGAGTAGTGGTGCCCAAAACTTCACAGTGTTGCCCTTGCCTTCCTTTGAGGCTGAGAGAGTGTGACTTGGCAAAAGACAACCAGTGGGTTCCTATGGCCAAGCTGTAAGTCAGACCCTGGTCTCCATAGTCGTGATCTAATGTTCAAAGCACACACCAGCCTGGCTCCAGGCTAAACCATGAGATCTTGGTCCTTCCCAAAAACATTTCACGGTGATTTCCAACACGACAGTTACCAATTATGCCACACACCCAAGAGCAAGCATAGGCACGTGGCATGAAGATGGGTGTTGAGTCATCCCCATTCCAATTTATGCCTATTTGCAGCATATTATCATTTGACTCCAGGGTCAGAAAAGGATCCAGAAGACATGGTTGCAAAGAGTTGCTTCAGCAAAAAGCCCTGGAGGGTTTGCAAAAGTCCAGGACAGTGTGGAAATGATGTTTCTATCCATATAATCACATGCCAAGTGGCCCCGCTTCATGGTTTCACCAAAGGGGTGGCAAAGGGCCACCAGACAGTAGCAGCCCTGAACACCCCCCTCCCCCCAGAAGCCTTACCACTGGACTTTCATCCATGACCTAGACATGGAATCTGCTATATTTTTGTCTCATCTCATTTCTCCACTGTATAAACAATCCAGTGCCAAACCTGGGGTTCTCAAATTCCCTGGGGTCAAAATCCAAAGCGCTGCTGTGTTGCAATGCCTACAAAAGTGGAAGGTTACAACAGACTTGTCTGAAAAAGGTTCGCATTAAGGGTGCTTTGAGGCTGAGGACAAACTTCAAATTCATTCTCTTTGGGGATCCCCTTTCCACAAATAATGGTAATCTACATGATAGAATTAATGCAGTTTGAGGCCACTTTAACTGCCATGGTGCAGTACTGTGGAATTCTGGGAGTTGTAGTTTTGGGGGGAATGGGACATCAACACTCTTTGGCAAAGAAGGTTTGCAAAACTACAGCTCTCAAGATGCCATAGCATTGATCCAGGAAAGCTAAAGTGGTGCCAAATTCTTCAATTCTACCATGTAGATCAGGCATCAGGACTTTTGGACTTCAACTCCCACAATTCCTAACAGCTACCAGCTGTTAGGAATTGTGGGAGTTGAAGTTCAAAACACCTGGAGGGCTGGACTTCACTCTAAGAGTTGATAGTTTACATTCAATACCAACTGTTTAGTTGCAAATGCATAGCTTGGATACAAGGCTTCTCTCCATTCAATTCTTCCCAGCTTTCCTCTTGTCGCTTTCGCAGATTGTATCTGCACATTAGAATTACCGCAGTTTGACACCACTTAAATGCATTGCCTCAATGCTATAGGACAGTGTTTCCCAACCAGTAAGCCATGGCACACTAGTGTGCCGTGAGCGATCATCAGGTGTGCCGTGGGAAATTGGAACCTCCAATACCCTTTCTTCCCCCTCCTGCCAAACACTTTTCTTCTTCACTCGGGCTCTTCTTCCCAGCCTCGCTCTGCTCGCTTTGCCTCACTTTGCTCTGGGGTGAGTCTGAGAAGTAGCGCCCGCACTGGTCACGTCTTCCTCCCTCCCCTCCTGAACACGCTCACACTGCCCCCTCAGATCAAAATGGCGGCAGAAGCAGCAGTGAAGAAGAAAAAGTAAGTGTTTGACAGGAGGGTGAAGAAAGGGCGCGAAGGGGGAGGAAGAGGTCTCTGTCAAAAGCTGGCATGGGCAAACATGGACCTTCCAGGTGTTTTGGACTCCAACTACCACCATTCCTAGCAGCCTCAGGCTCTTTTCCTCCCCCCCCCCCTCAGCCATTTAAGCAGGAAAGGGCCTGAGGCTGTTAGGAATGGTAGGAGTTGAAGTCCAAAGCACCCAGAGGGCCAAAGTTTCCCCATGCCTGTTTTAGGGACCTTAAAGTGGTGAGCCTCCTTCCAACATTGTGATTCTGGATAGAAAACAAACAACAATATAACATAACATTGTTTGAGTCCACAGTGCTCTCTGGGTGTAGGTGAACTACAACTTCCAAACTCAAGGTCAATTCCCAAGCAAACCCTTTTAGTACTTTCTGTTGGTAATGAGAGTTCAATGTGCCAAGTTTGGTTCAATTCCATTGTTGCAAGAGTTCAGGATGCTCTTTGATTGTAGGTGAACTATAAATCCCAGCAACTTCAACTCCCAAGTGTCAAGGTCTATTTTCCCCAAACTCCATCTGTGTTCACATTTGGGCACATTGAGTATTCATGCCAAGTTTGGTCCTGATCCAACTGTTTGAGTCCACAGGGCTCTCTGGATATAGGTGAACTACAACTCCAAAACTCAAGTTCAATGCCCACCAAACTCTTATAGTATTTTCTCTTGGTTATGGGAGTTCTGAGTGTGAAGTTTGATTCCATTCCATCATTGGTGGAGTTCAGAATGCTCTTTGATTACGGGTGAACTATAACTCCCAGCAACTACAACTCCCAAATGACATTTTGTGTCATTTTGGTTGGTGGTGTGCCCAAGGATTTTGTAAATGTAAAAAATGTGTCGTGGCTCAAAAAAGGTTGAAAAACACTCACCTAGAGCTTTGGAGAGCTTCTGTTCAACCATCTCAAAGCTCCCTGCTTGAATAGTAATGGAAGTAACCAGAAGCGACTTGCAACATGAAATGGTGACAGGCACACAAAACAAGGGTAGCTTAGTTCTTCACAATCATCGGTTTGAGTCCCATATAAAGAGGGAAGAAGTCTGTAAATGCTCAGGGAGGCTATTCCAAGAGTTAAAGTGCAATGAGACAGAAAGGAAGAAGCCTAACCAAGGGAGACAGGCGCACAACTTTCCGTCTTGTACCTGCTGCTCAAACAAACAGAAACAAAAATGGATGGGAATTCATGTGGACTTGGCATCTGTGTGCTGAGGGTTGCAGCTACACTGTAGAATTAATTCAGTTTGGGACCACTTTAACTGCCATGACCTGTAGTGCAGTTTCAAACGGCAATATTTATTTATTTATTTATTTACGACATTTATACGCCACCCTTCTCACCCCAAAGGGGACACAGAGCAGCTTACAAGTGAAATGTAAATACAATGTATTATTGCCATAGTACAATATTAATATTATATATTATATTGTACTATAACATTATATCATAATAGTATTAGTAATATTACATGTAATATAAAATATATAATTATAATATCATATTATTATAATTAGTAGTATATTGTATTACATTATAATATTATCAATATTATATGTATATATTATATTATATTATATTATATTATATTATATTATGCTTTAATATAATATTAAGCATTAAAGTGATGCATTATGTCTGTTGACTGAAGGCCTGGTCCCACAACCACGATTTTACTTCCTTCCTGAAAGCCAGGAGGGATGTGGTCGATCGTATCTCATTTGGAAGCACGTTCCACCACCGAAAAGGCCCTGTCCCTCGTCTCCACCAGCCGAGTTTGTGACGTTGGCGGGAGCGAGAGCAGAGCATCCCCGGAAGATCTTAGGTTACGAGGTGGGACGTAGGGGCAGATACGTTCGGACAAGTAAGCTGGGCCAGAGCCGTATAGATCTCTCCAAGAAGCCCAGATCACTCAAGCAGGACATGAATACAACACATAATTTATTTCCAGTAATTGGCATTCAGTTAGTAGTATATATCCTCTCAACATAGAGAAAGAATGGACATTATGTTACCCTGCTGATGTTGTTGAACTGCAGTTCCCATCAGGTCTAGCCAGCATAACCAATGGAGAAGATTACTGGGAGTTGTAGTTACACATGCCTCTCCATTGGCGCCCCCTTGCAGTGGGGGAGAGGCTTGCGTACCCTAGTGAAGTTGTGAGCTATGCTGGCGGTGGCATAATAGCCGGCGGTAGGGCCTCCCATACCAGACAGGTCACAACCGAAGGGTCTGACAAAGAGTGTCAATGGGCAGGATGGGCTCTCTAGCCTTTTGGCAACCATCCTAAGAGAAGGAAAACTCTGATTTCAAACCCGGGCAGATGGTGCTCGTCTAACCCTGTAAGGTCAACCATCTAAGAGAAGGAAACTCGAACCAAACCTACGACCTGAGGACCTCGCTGCCACCGTCCAAGCTTGCTAGGCCCTGGCAGATGAACCTTTGGTTTAAAGGGTGAGGCCAGTTCTGTGCACGCTGCGCTCCACCAGAAAAATCCATTGCACAGGCTCGAAGGACACATCCAACTTCCGAAAAAGCCCTGTAGCGATAGGCGAGGGACGAAACGGTAGGTGTAAAGATGCACTGGAAGCCGCAGACCCAACCCTGCATGCAGGCGGTTCAGGACTTTGGTCGCTCGAGACTGACCCGGGAGATGACAGTCTTGTTCGGCAGCATCCTGAACGACCAAGCAGCCTTTTAAGGAGAGCACTGCTTGCTCCGTATGGAGAGGGGCCTAGAAAAGGTGGCCTAACGAAAGCTCATCCCCGTCTACCTGGTTGGCTAGTCATGCGCCAACGGGCATCTTCCGATGCGGTCGAACAAAGACAAAGAAACAAAGGCCAACACCTGCCTGCAAAGGTGCAAATAGACTGACACTTGCATGCTGGAACATCAGAACCATGCAAGATTCTGCAGATAGTGGACGTCCTGAGCGTCGTTCTGCTCTAATAGCCCATGAACTATCACGGCTTAACATTGACATCGCTGCTCTTAGTGAAGTTCGTCTCCATGAGGAAGGCAGCCTTAAAGAACACGGTGCCGGCTACACACTCTACTGGTCTGGCAAACCCAAAACTGAGAAACATCTTTCAGGAGTAGGCTTTATGATTAAAAACTCCATCGCCTCTAAACTCGAGACGTTGCCGACAGGTCACTCTGATCGCATTATCTCCTTACGCCTCCCACATGCTGTTCTCTTCAGTATATATGCCCCAACTATGCAAGCTGACCCTGTGGAGAAAGACAAATTCTACTCAGACCTACGCCACCTCATACAAAAGGTCCCTGCAGAAGATAAAATCATTATCCTTGGTGATTTCAATGCCAGAGTAGGAAAAAACTTTGAAGCCTGGAAAGGTGTATTAGGCAAGCACGGTGTTGGAAACTGTAATGATAATGGGCGCCTTCTGCTAGAGTTTTGTGCAGAACAGCAGCTGACTATTACAAACACCATCTTTCAGCAGAAAGATAGCTTGAAGACCACCTGGATGCATCCCCGATCCAAGCAGTGGCACCTCATTGACTATGTTTTAGTGCGCCAGAGAAACATTCGTGATGTCCGTCATACTCGAGTGATGCCCAGTGCAGAATGTCAAACAGACCATCGCCTTGTAAGATGTAAACTAAATCTACACCTTAAGCTCAAACCTAAGAGGGTGGCATCTTAAAGAGGAGACTCCAAGTCAACAGTCTTCAACAGGGTGTTGTGAGAGACAACTTCCAGGTAAATCTGCAAGCAAAACTTGAAGTCCACCCTACAGATTCTTCTCCTACAGCGCTCTGGCAACACATCAAAAACAGTATCATGCAGTCTGCTGAAGAATCCCTAGGATTCTCCCTTAAGA
>JARBWK010001351.1:0-19676 GCA_030556195.1 Anolis apletophallus | reverse complement strand
TATTCTGTGCCCCCTCCCCAACATTCCCTTTTCCTCCTCCATTCCACCCCCCCCCCTTTCTGGCAGGGAAGATGGCTGGCCTGGAATGCCTTTTCATAGAAATATAGAGTTGGAAGAGGCCACATGGGCCATCTAGTGGAAATCTTTATCCCAGTGTTCGAGTAAATCATGCCTGTTAAAAATTCTATTTGCCCTGCCCCCTTGTTGTCTTGGTTCTTAGGACTGTTCTTTCGGCGGTTATTCGAGGCGCTGATTCAAAAACATTGCATCGGAAAGAGTGCATCAGCTCGAGTTACATACCATTTCATCATATTTACTAACTACAATTCCCAGAAATCCTGTTCAATTCCCCCCAAACTCTTGCAATATGTTCACTGGGTCATGGTGGTTCTCTGTGTCTAGTTTTGTACTGTTGTGAATAGCACCTGCTTCTACCCCATTGCTACTTTAACTGCGAGTTTCTTTTGTGTGTTGTCCGATGATTGGAATTGAGTGGCTGCGTCCACCTACTAAAGCAGAATTGGTGCTTTTAGCAGAAGTACAGTCAGAGGAGAGTGATGCACAAGCACAGGCCTTAGTATTGCGAGGTAGCTTGCCAGAAATCATGCTGGCAGCCAAGACGAGAATAATGCACTCTGATTGGTACGTAAGGCACATGCAGTGATTTGCCAGGGAACATCATGTGCCTTTCTTGATAACACTGGCCGTGATTGGCCTAGCTAGCACCCAGCTTGCATTTGTTTACATTGTTACTGATTGGTAGGAACCGCGCATGGGCAAATGAAACCGTTCCTCCCTGCTGGCACAGAGGGACGGCGTAGAATTGTTGCAAATTAAGGACAGGATGCCCATCTGGCAGATAACATACTGTGGGAATGAAGAATTAATACTGCGCAATGCTGTTTAGCAAATAAGAATGCAAGTAGATTGTGATGCCAAATAATGTGATGTTTAATTGGATAATAAAATGAGTTGATGCTATGAACCAATGATAATGATGAAAAAAGGAGGGACAGGGGGTCTGCCGCCATAGCGTGTATATAAGGGATAGTTGGAGATTGTACGGGGCTCTTGCCCTGAAGCAGCGAGTTCTGTGGGCAGACCCCGTCAGCTGATGTGCAAATAAACTTTGGCTTCATTGACTGCAGTACGGTTGTTGCATTTTCTCGTTCCTGTGCTTGCACGTATGCGCCGCCAGTAAGTAAAGGTACCACCTGGGAGTTTTGGGACTCCGGATTTGCTGCTACATTTGGTGACCCCGACGTGATCCAAAAAGGCAATTTAGACGAGTCTGCAACGCTGAGAACGCAATCCTGTTGGCTGGACGGCTCTCGCTCATAAGTGGGGAGCTGGGGTGACCCAGGAGGGCTGAGAACAGGGGGCCCCCAACCACCAAACGACCGGCTGCCTGATTCGCCCCAGACCACTGCTTACAGACCCGAGAGACCGCAATCATTTACTGCCAGTGAACCCAAGCCAGAGGGAAGACCGTGGGTGCAGTTTGGGAAACTGCATCTAGTGAGCAATCCGGCAATCGAAAGCGCGCAAGGAACCGTTGGGGGTGCCGGCAGACCGTGCATCTAGTGAGCAATCTGACGACAATCGAGTGAGGACGTGGGAAGTGGTCCCGGGGTCTGCAGGAATCGGCAAGTATAGAGCTCTGCATACTAACACGTAGGGAACATACACCCATTGGGAAGGGGGGCAAGCACTGAAGTGTTCTTGGCCAGTGGAAGATGGGTGGAGTGGGATCCAAAGAGAAAAATGAGACGCCTCTGAAATGTGTGTTAGACAATTGGGATAGATTCTGCCTGCTAGCAGGTCCGCAAGACTTGAAAGATTACAGGCTCAGAAACCTGTGCACGGAGGTTTGGCCGGCTGTCCCAGAGATCGGCTGGCCAAAGGCAGGGACCTGGGATTTGAGAAAGTGCATGAAGCTAGAATCTTATTGTTACGAAGAACATCCATCTGATCAATGGATTTACTCCGCAACATGGATGAGATTGGTTTCAGAGGGGGTCTGGTGGGCGGGCCCAAAGGGGCAAGCCAGAGAAGGATGTTTTGTTAGCCGAAAGGCAGGGAAAAACACTCCGGTTCTGCAAACAGAGCTGGAGGAATTGCTATCGTTAAGGAGAAGACCAAGGCAGAGAGAAAATGCCGCCGCAGGGGCGGGGGAGGCCAATGCGCCCCCGCTCGGTGCGAATTTAAACGTCCCAATCCAAGCCCAAGACGCGGCCCCCACCCTTGGGACAGGCCCAGCCGCACCGATGGCGTCCCCGGCTGTGACGCAAGCGGAGGCGGTCCCTCCTGTTCCAACCGCGATTTCCCCAATGAATCCCCCGAGTGTGCCCCAACCCGAAATAGGGAGCCTGCCAGCCGCGGATCCCCGTGTGATGTTCCCATCAATCATGGCCACGTCACAGACTGCAATGGCTCCGTTAATGTCATCACCAGCCACAGCGGCCTACCCTATTCCGTATTCAGAACACAATCCGTTTCACGGAAGCCCACCTGCATATCAGGGCCCCCAGACAACAGAAACACACTACCCCTTTGAGGAAGCAAGAGAGATTGAAAGGAGAGTGAGATGGCAGTCCCTAAGTGCCGATAGAATGATAGCACGTTCTCCGGACAGAGAGGGAAAGGAAGAAGAATATCCTGCCGCTACTAGGGGAGTGATGGCGCGTTCCCCGAACGCCAGGAGAAGCTACTCTCCCGAGGCCGCGAGACCGATAGTGCAGTCTCCAGACCTGAGTAGAAAAGATTACCGAAGGCCACGGGATGTTTCACCTAGACGGACTAGGAGTATGTCCCGGGAGGATGCACGACAGGGGGCAGAAGCAAGGGGGGCCCTTGAGTTGCCGATTCGGCAGGTGCCATTACTGGATGTAAACAATAGGGTAGTGCAAGCCTATCAACTAGTCCCCTTTTCCTCCAGTGATGTCTTAAATTGGTGGAATGCCACGCCCCCTTATTCGGAGCAACCGAAGGCGATGGCGGATCTTGTAGAAGGGATAATTGCAACGCATGATCCGACCTGGTGGGACTGTAAACAGCTCTTAAACGCCTTGTTCACCGCAGCAGAGAGAAGGAGTATTATCAATCAGGCCAGATTGTTGTCACAAGAGGGACATGGAGATGTTGACCCAGTCAGATATGGGGATGCAAGATTCCCAGTGCAAGCAGATCTGGGATGGGACCCTAATGAGGAGGCCCACCGTGAGCGTATCAGAGAGTTCCAGCAGATACTTTTAAGAGCAATAAGAAAAGGGCCACCCAGGCCCTCCAATATACAGAAAATCCAAGGGGTTCAACAAGACAAGGTCGAAACGCCTGCTGCGTTCTTGGAAAGGCTATTAGAAGCTTATAGGAGATACAGTCCCTACAATCTAGAGCAAAATGACGGGAGGATAGCCCTAACTAATAACTCAAGAATCAGGAAAGGATAAATTTCATATATGTATATTGTAACTTTCAGATAAGTATATCATTCAACAATGTAAAAATCATATGGTTCGTCTAAAGGCGCATGGAAACAGAGTATCAGTACAATAAACAATCAAATCCGCATTACTCACAGTACCCGTAGGCTGGATAATATAACACAAAGTCAAATATATATCACAATGATATTTGTGTCCCGGTAGTGAAGTCAATCATCAAAGAAAATTATAATCCTGGGCCCGATGGCCAAACGTAGAGTTGAAAATCTAGTAAAGGGTAAATCCAGGGTATGCAGTGTCGCGTTCCAATAATCAATGTAGAGTAACTCTGTAGTATAAAGATCAATGGGATGTCCACCTACGGGTATATCCGTGTCCGGTAACCGACCCGTTTCGAATTTCTCTTCGTCAGGGTGGCCCCATATGGGTTGACATGCAAATGATAATATTTCTGTAATATAAGCATACTTAATAGTATCCTGAAAAAATAGCAGGCAAGTAACATAGGGTAGGAGATTAAACATACACTTACCAATTGTAATAAATGAAAATGCTTAATAGCAATGCTGATATCACAGCATGCAATAATCCACCTCAATGGTGTAGGACCGCACATTCGGTAAAAGCTCACACTGGGAAGCTGCTTAAGTACTTAATTCAGCACAAGTTAATTAGAATGCATATCAGGGAGAGACTTACAGGTTACCTTAAAACAAAATATCCATCAAACTTAGAGTCTCATTCAAACCTATTGGCTGTTCACATTTGGTCCAGATTATCCAGGACCTTTCGCATTTTAACAACGCAGTATGGATGTCTGCGTGTGGCGGTATGGAAACATGCTGTAAACCTACAAACTTAAATTCTGGGCCGCGAATTGTGGACAGTTTTAAAATGCCTGTATAGAAAAGTATCCTCACTGCTAGCTAAAATCCGACTTTTATGTTCACCCATTCGTTTTCTCAGTTCACGTTTCGTCATTCCCACATAAAAGCGGGGGCACGAACAAAATAATAGGTACACGGATTTTTCGGTGGCACACGTAAAAAATTGGTCAAGTTTAATGGTATATGAAGCAGCTGGTATTTCAATTACTTTTAAAGGTGATATGTAATCACACATGGAGCAATGGCCGCATTGAAAGGATCCCGCTTTAAAGCTACTACTAGTGGCTATCTGTTTGGTATGATCCGTTTTAATAAGCCAATCTTTAATATTGTCTGTGCGTTTGAACGCAGGCATGGGGAACTTCTCAAGTCCATTGATATCTGATATCAGCGGCCAGTGTCGCTTCACAATACGTATAATTTCTTGGCTTTTAGGGGTGTATTGCATGGGCCATATAAGTCTGTCAATGGGTTTCTTTTGTTTTGTGGTTAGTAATTCACTTCTGTCAGTAGCATCCGCTTTAATTTTAGCTTTCTGCAATATATCAATTGGGTAGCACTTTTTTCTGAAATTCTCTAGCACTCGAGTTGCTTCTTGTTGATAATGTTCATCTTGGGTAGAATTTCTTTTAGCTCCGATAAGCATAGAGTATGGCAAATTATTTCTGAGTGCTGGAGGGTGAAAACTTTTGTAATGCAACATAGCATTTTTCGATGTTGGTTTTGTGTAGGGTTTCACCGCCAATTGGTTTTCTGTTTTGTATATCGTTACATCTAAGAAATTAACTTGTTGGGTGTCATATACAGTTGTAAATGTTATCTCTGGATGCCAGGAGGCTAGCCAGAGGTCGCAGTCTGTCAGGTTGGAACGAGGGCGAATTAAAAACAGCACGTCATCAATGAAACGCCACCAATGCATAATGTGGCTAGAAAATGTAGTTTGGGGGTTATTAATGGTTAGTAATTTTTCTTCCAAAGATTTTACAAAGATATTGGCTATACTGGGAGCAGCCGGTGACCCCATGGCCACGCCCCCTTTCTGAATATAATAACAATCTTCAAATTTGAAATAATTATATTCCGTTATGCAATCAAAAATCTCTAAAAGAAACCCCGTTGGTGGGTGAATAGGCTTAATTCTCTGGTTTAGTAAGTCTTCAATGGCCACTCTGGCTTCATCAAGAGGCACGTTCGTGTACAATGACGAGATATCAGATGTGGCAATTACTGTGCCATCCGGTACAATAATATTCTCCACTTTTTTGATTAGATCTGTAGTGTCTTTCACATACGAATGAGCTTGTTGCACAAATGGCTGTAGAATACTATCAAGGTATTTAGCGAGCGGTTCTAAGATGCTGTTGTTAGCCGCAATAATGGGTCTTCCTTAAAAAGGATATCCTTTTTATGAGTTTTAGGATTATGGTAAAAAACTGGCACTTTCGGATGCTTATTCACTAGATACTGGGCCATCTTAGAATCTATGTATCCCATTACTTCTCCATAGTATACTACATCAGTAATAATTTTGAGGAATTTTTTAGTTGGATCAGAATCTAATCTTTCATAATATTTGGTGTCCTGCAGCTGTCTGTGCGCTTCTGCTTGATATGTGTTCAGGTTTTGCAAGACTACTCCTCCACTTTTATCTTCTTTTTTGAAAATAATATTGCTCTCTTTGCCTAACTGTTTCACCATTTTAATATCTTGGTATTGCATGTTTCTATGTGTGTTCTTCAAGTCTATCTTACTTACTTCTCTGCTTACTACTCGTTCAAACGCTCTTACATTAAGGGAGGGTGTGTTGGGAGTGAATTTACTTTTAACATAAAACTGATTAGAAGGTGCAGGTGTCAGAGCTGCTTCTTTAAAGAAATCTTTTAAACGGACATTGCGAAACAATGTTGCAAGGTCCTTTCTAATGTCTATCTGGTTGCATTGCGGGGTTACCACGTAAGATAAGCCTTTGTTAATTACTGCCTGGGTTCTTTGAGTCAGCTTTTATTGGAGACATTAATTATCAAGTTGTCTTTTGGTGGAGGCTTCTCTTTGAAAATCCGTCTGTTTATAAAATCCAGTCTGTGGCCTGTTCTTTCTCAATGTCCTTTGTGGTTGTGGGGCTGGTCCTGCTGTGTCCGAATCTCTAGCTGAGTCTTCTCCTGAAGAAGGAGATGTACTCGCACCACCTGGAAATCTCACTCTGGAGTTTTTATTATAATACGGTTTCTTGCTCCATGTGTGGACCCGGTTCTTTTTGTAATCTTCTACATCTCTCTTATATTTTTTAATTTTTCGGTTTCTAATTTCAGTGAACAATTTGTCACATTCTTCTGTTATATGTTCACTATCTTTGGGTTGAATATGCCCAGATAATTCTTGTTTGATAGTGTCAATCTCTTCAATCAGTTCATCTACTTCCTTATTAGTTCTTTGTAATAAATGAATCATCACATCTTTTGAACAGCTGGCTGTAATCTCATACCAGATTTTACTAAACTCCTCATCCTCTTTGTAAGTGCCTGGTGCTAAATCAATGCGCAAACCTCTTGGTACAATATCCTCCCGGATGTAATCTGCTAATGCAGCAGCATTAAGTTTTACTCTAGTAAGTCTCAGTTCCTTAATTTTCAAATCATCAATTTTTTGTGTTAAATCACTAGTGGCTATTGCTGCCGAAGTGGCACCTTGAGCAGGGTCTTTTAAAGACCAATCTCTTAATATAGAGTCCTTCTCAGTTTGTGCAAATCTTGGGTTGTTAGGGTTCTCCATTTTCCCTCAAACCAGAATACTCTGGGTAAACAATATATACCAGCAAAAATACAGTTCCTGCCTACTTACACACTAATAACTCAAGAATCAGGAAAGGATAAATTTCATATATGTATATTGTAACTTTCAGATAAGTATATCATTCAACAATGTAAAAATCATATGGTTCGTCTAAAGGCGCATGGAAACAGAGTATCAGTACAATAAACAATCAAATCCGCATTACTCACAGTACCCGTAGGCTGGATAATATAACACAAAGTCAAATATATATCACAATGATATTTGTGTCCCGGTAGTGAAGTCAATCATCAAAGAAAATTATAATCCTGGGCCCGATGGCCAAACGTAGAGTTGAAAATCTAGTAAAGGGTAAATCCAGGGGTATGCAGTGTCGCGGTTCCAATAATAGGAAGAGGGAATGGAGGACAGAGTAAGCTGGGACGAAATCAGTGCGCCCGTTGTAAGAAAGAAGGGCACTGGAGAAGAGACTGTGTGGAAGAAATATCAGAAGAAAGTGATGCAAGTGTGAGAGGAAGAGGAGCACAGTCTAGAGGGTCAGGAAGAGGAAGAGGACGGGGAAGCTATAGGCCTTATGAGGAGAGAGTTGTTGTGGCTGCGGCCGTGGAGGAGGAAGAGGAAGAGGATGAATTCTGAAGGGTAGGCCAAGCTTTCCTCTTACTGAACCCGGAGGAGCCTTTGGTTGCCATAGAAGTAGAGGGTCAGCGCATAAAGTTCCTAGTAGATACGGGAGTGGACAAATCAGTAGTTAACAAGAAAATAGCACCCCTTAGCAATCAACAGATCAAGGTCATTGGAGTCTCAGGCCGTCCATAGAAATGCCCAGGAGATGCAACATTGTAGGAAGAGAAGTGACACATCAGTTACTGTATATACCAGAGTGCCCGATACCATTGTTAGGAAGAGACATATTAGCCAAGATTAGGGCAAGGTTGGAATTCCTGGAAACTGGCCAACTGGAACTGACTGTCCCAGGCCAGGAGGAGTACCGCCTGTTCAAATTGAAGGAGGTCAAGAAAGAGATACAATGGTGCTGGGAACAAACTCCAAAGGTGTGGGCTGAAGATAACGATCCAGGGATGGCCAAATATGTTGCACCAGTGGTGATACAGATAAGGGCGGGATGTCTTCCCGTGAGAAAGGCCCAATATGCTATCAGTAGAGAAGCAGTGGAAGGAATTCAAGAACAGTTACATAGACTGCTACATCATGGGATCATCACATACTGTAATTCACCATGGAATTCGCCCCTCCTCCCTGTCCGCAAGGCGGGGGGGCGGGTACCGGGTTGTCCAGGATTTGCGAGCTGTCAATCAGGCTACCATCCCATTGACATCTGTCGTTCCAAATCCTTATATTATGATGAGTTTGATTCCAAGTACGGCAGTCTGGTTCTCAGTTCTGGATCTTCGTGATGCATTCTTCTGTATCAGATTGGCCCCTGTGTCACAGCCCATCTTTGCATTCCAATGGGAAACCCCAAATGGAGGACGACGTTCTCAGGCCACGTGGGCCCGTCTTCCTCAAGGGTTTCATTCGAGCCCAACGATCTTTGGCCAAGCCCTGGCCAAGAATCTGTCAGATTTTGAAATTCCAGAGTCAGAGGGAACTTGGCTCCAGTATGTAGATGATCTGTTAATAGCAACTAGGACAGAAGAAGGATGTAGACATTACACAATAGAGATGTTGAAAGTCTTGGAAGAGAAGGGATATAAAGTGTCAAGAAAGAAAGCACAGTTGTGTCAAAGGAAAGTCAAGTAGTTGGGGTTTGGATTGTCCCAGGGAAGTAAAGTGCTAGAAGTGGAAAGAAAGGAAGTTATCTGTGCCATCCCAATGCCCAAAGACAGAAGACAGACGAGAGAGTTCTTCGGAACCACCTCGTATGTGAGACATGGGATCCCGGGCTACGCTGTGATAGCAAAGCCCCTGTATCAAGCAACAAAAGGAAGTAACAAAGACCCATTCGTGTGGACGGAGGAATGCGAGCATGCTTTCAGAGAATTGAAGCAAGCTGTCATTTCCCCTCCTGCATTAGGTTTGCCAGACCTGGGAAAGCAGTTCTACCTATTTGCCGCTGAGCGAAATGGTACAGCTGTGGGTGTGTTGACACAGATTTCAGGCACATGGCAGCGGCCTGTAGCATACTTGTCCAAGCAGTTAGACACAGTAGCTAGGGGTTTGCCCCCCTGTTTGAAGGCCGTTGCAGCTTCAGTGGACTTAATTCGAGAAGCCACTAAGCTCACCTTGGGAGACCTCTCATTGTACGAGTTCCCCACCATGTAAAAACATTGTTAGATACAAAGGGCCCCCGCTGGCTAACAAATGAGAGACTGACAAAGTATGAAGGGGTTTTGTGTGATAATCCGCTCGTTTCGCTTGAGATGTGTCCCATGTTAAATCCGGCCACTTTGTTGCCCAGCCATTCAGAGCCCTCAGATCATGATTGCATACAGACAATGGACTTGGTTTATTCCAGCCGGCCAGATTTGCGTGACTTTCCCTGGGAGAAAGTGGATTTAACCTTTTACACAGATGGGAGTAGTTTTGTGAGAGAAGGGGTAAGGCGTGCGGGTTACGCAGTTGTGACGTGGGAAGAGGGGGTCTGGGAAGCCCGGCCCCTCCCTCCGGGATCTTCTGTGCAACTTGCTGAGCTGATTGCTCTTACCCGTGCTTTGGAACTTGCCAGAGGGCAAAGGGTTAATATTTACACGGATTCTCGTTTTGCGTTCTTAACGCTGCATGCACATGGTGCATTGTACAGGAAAGGGGCTTTCTGACGTCCGCTGGAAAGGCTGTCAAATATGCAAATGAAATGTTGGCTCTCTTAGACGCTGTTTGGTTGCCCCGTAAAGTTGCTGTTATGCATTGTAAAGCACATCAAAAGGGAAACGACCCGGTGGTTCAGGGGAATAGGTTAGCAGATTTGGCAGCCCGAGAGATAGCACTGCAGAAACCCACACCCGTAATGTTAACACTCACCGACTCAGGCCCAAAAATGGAAAGGTGTCATTACACAAGAGAAGAGGAGGAGTGGGCCTTGAGCGAAGGGGGGTGAGGCCACCCATCTAGGTAAAAGTGCCCTGGCATCGATGCTGGAGAGGCAAATGTACATTAATAGCTTGCACAGCCTAACTGCTGCGGCTGCGCAAAGGTGCTGGACATGCGCGAAGAATAATCCCAGAGAAGGACCATTGAAAGCACCTGGGATTCAATATCAAGGGAGTTGGCCGTTTGAAGCCCTTGTGACGGACTTCACTGAGATGCCACGGAGCGGTGGCTTTAGATATTTGCTGGTGTTTGTGGATACATTTTCGGGATGGGTTGAAGCTTATGCTACAAAGACAGAGAAAGCAATGGAAGTAGTGAAAGCCCTTTTGAAAGATATTATCCCCAGATTTGGAATGCCTTTACAGATAGGATCTGATAATGGCCCCGCCTACGTGCACCATGTAGTGCAAGGACTAAGCAAATTGTTAGGCGCCAAGTGGCGTCTTCATTGCTCTTATCGCCCTCAATCTTCTGCCAAGGCGGAAAGATTGAACAGGACATTGAAAAACTGTTTGGCAAAGATTTGTCAAGAGACAAAGTTAAACTGGAGGCTGGCGTTGCCCATGGCTTTGTTGAGAGTCCGGTGCACGCCACACAAGAAAACGGGGTTGTCACCTTTTGAAAGACTGTATGGAAGGCCTCCATTAAACTTAAAGACTATAACTGGACTATCCTCAGATAGCCATGTGTTGGGAAACCAGCAAACTTTGCAGCAAGTACAGATGCTAGGAAGACAGCTAGAGAAATTAAGCCAATATACAGCAGACTTGTACCCGCCTTTCCCTACCACCTCTCTCCACTTGTTTTCCCCAGGAGACGAGATTTTGCTGAAGGAATGGAATACCCAACCCTTGCAGGCCCGATGGAGAGGACCGTACACCGTTTTGCTGACTACCCCAACCGCGGTGAAGGTGGAAGGAATACGCCCGTGGATTCATTACACGCGTGTAAAGAGAGCACCAATGGTTTGGGAGTCTTCCGTGGACCCAGAAGATCAGTTAAGACTAAAAATCCACAGGAAACGTCAGCACCCTGTTTAGGGGGTGATCAGGCCACAGAAGGGTCGGCGGATACCAACGTCCTGCAGCCAAGCAATAGTGGTCCAACAAGAGACAGGTGGAGGGAGCCTAAGACCTTCTCCCTGAGATGGTGGTTTGGGATACTAATGGGACACTGCTACGAAAGGAAGCCACCTGTGGGAGTAAGGACTGTTTTTGGGTACATGGCTCTGATTTGGACACTGTACATAACCGGGACACATGGGGGTTGGGATCAAAACCTGTTTCATAAATTAGTAACCAATATGACACATGAACTGAGCCTAAACGACTGCTGGGTGTGCAGCCATGGCCCGTCAAGCCATAGTCAGGGCTGGCCGATCGTACCCACAGCTTTTTTAACGCTGCAGGGGTGGAATGAAATCAAATGTAAACAAGCACACATAGAACGAAGTACAGATAAGGCCCAGTTTGTGATCTCACACCGTTCTCCCATGTTAGAAGCGCCGCTGTGCTTCAAATGGAAAAACGATGGTACTATATATGCTACAGGGGACCAGAAGGAGGGTAGATATGAGCTTTTTAGCAGAGTTGAACTAGGATCCTACCCCGCATGCAATCACACAATTACAATACATGACCGTTACCGGCCACATTGTGGTCAGAAGACAAAAGGAATCTGGACCTGGGGGTGGGAGTATTCAAATTGCACCCACATCTTATATGGAAACCGTCAGGAAGATGCCCTTGTTAATCTGGTACAAAACCTCCCAGCCGGTCGCACTGGCCGCCGGGCGGAGGGCTTACCAGCAGGGATCTTATGGATCTGTGGAACATGGGTAGGGCAAGTTCTACCAACCGCTTGGAGTGGAACTTGCACCCTGGGAACTTTAGGACCAGGAGGGTTGAGAATGCACCCCAGAGTGACCCCAGTTTCCAATTTACACATGCATGTTCAAAAGAGATCGGCTGAGTCAAAACAGAAGTCTGGATTCGATACAAGTAGAACCTATCTCAATGAGGTTCAAAGGGTTTTGGCAATCAGTACGCCAATGGTGGGAGTGGCATGGAATATAAAGCAGCTACGTGTGATATCTTACGGATTGGAAATGTTAGCTAATGATACCGCTGAGGGAATGGCTGCTTTGCAAATTGAAGTCAATTCCCTAGCTGGGATGGTAGTCCAGCAGAAAATTGCCCTGGATTATCTGTTATCTAAGCAAGGAGGCCTCTGTGTATGGCTGAATACCACGTGCTGCCATTATATTAACATGACAGGAGATATTGAACTTGACATGGTCAAGATTCAGCAGGTTGCAAGTGAAGTACAAAAAACTTATGAAGCTCCAGAAGACTTCTGGAGCCTCCTTACTAGCTGGCTGCCCAACATAGGGTGGATCAGGTCTATAATAATGTTAATACTTGTGATCTTTTGTTCTGTAATAATGATGTTATGTTGTTTACCGTTAATTTTGAGGTATTGTGCCTTTGCAGTGAGGAGATCAGCGAAAGCAGTTAAAAGTGCCAAACCAGGAGCCAAACGAGATTGGCGGGTGAATTGGACTGCACCTTGAGTGAGAAAAGCAGGCTGTGTAAATAATTTATTGGCCAGAATTATTTACAAGAGAAAAAGTGAGGAATAAAGCAGAATTGGTGCTTTTAGCAGAAGTACAGTCAGAGGAGAGTGATGCACAAGCACAGGCCTTAGTATAGCGAGGTAGCTTGCCAGAAATCATGCTGGCAGCCAAGACGAGAATAATGCACTCTGATTGGTATGTAAGGCACACGCAGTGATTTGCCAGGGAACATCATGTGCCTTTCTTGATAACACTGGCCGTGATTGGCCTAGCTAGCACCCAGCGTGCATTTGTTTACATTGTTACTGATTGGTAGGAACCGCGCATGGGCAAATGAAACCGTTCCTCTCTGCTGGCACAGAGGGATGGCGTAGAATTGTTGCAAATTAAGGACAGGATGCCCATCTGGCAGATAACATACTGTGGGAATGAAGAATTAATACTGCGCAATGCTGTTTAGCAAATAAGAATGCAAGTAGATTGTGATGCCAAATAATGTGATGTTTAATTGGATAATAAAATGAGTTGATGCTATGAACCAATGATAATGATGAAAAAAGGAGGGACAAGGGGTCTGCCGCCATAGCGTGTATATAAGGGATAGTTGGAGATTGTACGGGGCTCTTGCCCTGAAGCAGCGATTTCTGTGGGCAGACCCCGTCAGCTGATGTGCAAATAAACTTTGGCTTCATTGACTGCAGTACGGTTGTTGCGTTTTCTCGTTCCTGTGCTTGCACGTATGCGCCGCCAGTAAGTAAAGGTACCACCTGGGAGTTTTGGGACTCCGGATTTGCTGCTACACCCATTTTATTACCCAATTAAACAAAGCCTTCTAGCATCTCATTCCTGTTTGTTAATAAACTGTAGCGTATGTATTAATTCTGATTCTCAGGCTATGCTATCTGCCCTGGTACAGCGTGTTTCCAAGTTGTTACAAATCCATGCAACTTCTCCCTAGCATTCACGGAGAAGTCTCTAATTGCCATGCGCACTATCTATCCATAAACAAAAGCACGTTGCTAGCATTCGGCCTATCAGGGCCGCTCTTATCTAAAAGGCACTTGATGTTCCCTGGCAAATCCCTGCTTGTGCCTTTCTACTAACCATATTAGCTTATTCCCGTTATTATTACTTGGCAAGCTACCCCAGTATTCTGAAGCCTATACTGAGAAGCACTCTCTCCTAACATTATTTCTGCTAAGAGCATCAATTCCGCTTTATTCCTCTCTTTTTCTTTGTAAATGATTTTTGGGAACAATAATCATTTGCAAATCATGACTTAGATCTCATCTCAATTCAAATGCCAATCTCTTGTCTGCTTCTTTCCGACACTTTCAGCCATTCTTGCTGTCTGGCTCACTGCAGCAGTAAAACATCTTAGCATCAGTGGGAAACAACGAAACATGATTATTACAGAACAAAAAAATCATAAGTATTAACATAGCTATTGAGTATTCATAAGACTTTTGCTTATATTTACAGCTTGTCAAATTGTGCCTTATCTCTTATTGCATATTAAGTGAACAATGAGATATCATAAACTGAGCATTATTACTGTCTCTGGCATACTTGTGATTAGCTTATGGAAAAGATTCTGGTCCCATCCCCCCTGTGTCTGAGCAGTGTAACGTCTCAGGATAAGTGTCATGTACTCTCATGGGTGATCTCCTTTCCCTCTTTTCCATCAGTACTTGGACCCACCCCCCTCAATGACCCTTTCTCTCGAGGGGCCACACAGCGTCATACTTGACCACGCGGATCACTTGCACCCGTAGGGATCAACTTCGTGGCCTTGTTGCCTCTTCTTTCAGGGGCTTGCTTACTGATCTTTATCTTTACCGGACCTTCCGGAGCACCTGCAGATTACCGAACAGCCAGTGCTCTCTTTACTCTCGTGTAGTGAATCCACGGCTTTATCTCTCGCACCTTTACAGCGGTGGGCGTGGCCAGGAGAACGGTGTGTGGTCCTTTCGTCTACGGGTGGGCTGCAGCAGTTGGATCCTCCTTTCCTTCTCGAGTACCCCGTCACGTGATGGAAAAGGCAATCCAGACGGGTCTGTAACGTTGGTAACGCAATCCTGTTGGCAGGACGGCCCTCGTTCGCAGGTGGGGAGCTGGGATGACTTAGGAGGGCTGAGAAGGGGACCCCCGCAAAACCAAAAGACCGGCTGCCTAGCTCGTCCCAGAGCACCGCTTGCTGAACCAAGGGAACGCAATTATCATATACTGCCAGTGAAGCCAAAGAAGAGGGAAGTCCGGGGGCGCAGTAGGGTTCTGCGTCTAGTGAGAAATGCGGCATCTAAAAGCGCGCAGGGAAAGTCGGGGGTGCCAGCAGACCGTGCATCTAGTGAGCAATCCGACGACAATCGAGTGAGGACGCGGGAAGTGGTCCCGGGGTCTGCAGGAATCGGCAAGTATAAATGTTAAGTTAAAACACTTAGGGAACATACACCACTGGGAGGGGGCAAGCACTGTAGTGTCCTTGGCCACTAGAGATGGGAGGAGCGGGATCCAAGGGGAGGAAAGAAACACCTCTGAATTGTGTGTTAGTCAACTAGGATAGGTTTTGCAAGTTAGCAGGAGAGGGAAAGTCGCAAGACCTGAAAGATTACAGGCCCAAAAACCTGTGCACAGAGGTGTGGCCGGCTGGGAAGATGGCTGGCCTGGAATGCCTTTTCATAGAAATATAGAGTTGGAAGAGGCCACATGGGCCATCTAGTGGAAATCTTTATCCCAGTGTTCGAGTAAATCATGCCTGTTTAAAATTCTATTCGCCCTGCCCCCTTGTTGTCTTGGTTCTTAGGACTGTTCTTTCGGCGGTTATTCGAGGCGCTGATTCAAAAACATTGCATTGGATAGAGTGCATCAGCTCGAGTTACATACCATTTCATCATATTTACTAACTACAATTCCCAGAAATCCTGTTCAATTCCCCCCAAACTCTTGCAATATGTTCACTGGGTCATGGTGGTTCTCTGTGTCTAGTTTTGTACTGTTGTGAATAGCACCTGCTTCTACCCCATTGCTACTTTAACTGCGAGTTTCTTTTGTGTGTTGTCCGATGATTGGAATTGAGTGGCTGCGTCCACCTACAACTGCATATTATATTTGAATATTGAATGATTTTTTGGTATGTATTATTCTTTCTTTGTATCAGCCTTTTGAACTGTTCTCCTTACGGACTTATACATTTAATTAATATATATATGCTATATGATATTGTAAGTATTTTATTCATTAGAATTTCCGGACCAGTGGACTTACTACATGTAGATACTACTCATCAGGTCCCGATGAAGCCGAGTTTATTGGCAAAACGGCAAGGCCTTTTGTATTGACCGTCGACCTGCTTTTAAATTCGCAAGAAAACTCAAGACTATTTGGATTACAAATTGTATACTTTATGTTTAAATCCGGAGTTTTCTGCGACTTCTACATTTCATTTTGAGAGAATATATTGCTGAATTGCATATCCACAACATTGTTCCACTTATACTTCTTATTTTGAAATCTACATAAAGATATTGGATTGAATCTACTCTATTATTGTGTGCATCTCATATTTGGGTTTTGCTCCGTATTTTTGGACTACTCTGCCAAGCTCTGCCAAGCTTCAGTCCTTCCCGTAAATGCCCCCAAAACACAGTTTCACAGTTCTTTACAGCAGCAGTGAACAAAATGGACCCAATATATAAATTGGGTTTGTATATCTCTGGAATGTCCAGGTTGGGACAAAGAGCTCTTGTCCTTTGGAGCTAGGTGTGAATGTTTCAACTGGCCACCTTGATTAGCATTTGATGGCCTGGAAGTTTTTTTGGTGTGGCTTGTTAGTGCCTGGGGGAATCTTTTGCTGAGAGGTGATTAGCTGTCCCTGATAGTTTCCTCTCTGGAGTTTCCCTGTGTTGGGGTGTTGTTTTACTGTTATAATTTTAAAGTTTTTTTTAAATAATGGTAGCCAGATTTTGTTCATTTTCATGGTTTCCTCCTTTCTGTTGACATTGTCCACATGCTTATGGATTTCAATGGTTTCTCTGTGTAGCCTGACATGGTGGTTGTGAGAGTGGTCCAGCATTTCTGTGTTCTCAAACACTATGCCATGTCCAGGTTGGTTCATCAGGTGCTCTGCTATGGCTGACCTCTCTGGTTGATTTAGCCTTTAGTGCCTTTCATGTTCCTTGATTCGTGTTTGGGCAATGCTGAATTTGGTGGTCCCTATATAGACTTGTCCACAGCTGCATGGTATATGGTAGACTCCTGCAGAAGGGAGAGGATCCCTCTTGTCCTTTGCTGAACATAGCATTTGTTGGATTTTCTTAGGGTTCTTGCCATACATCAGGGGTCAGGAAGCTATGGGTCGGAACCCAGATGTGGCTCTTTTCATGATTGCATCAGGCTCTCCAGACCAGCCCGGGGTTCGGTTTCCCAGCATGCAGCGGGGAGGAGTGACGCAAATGCGCCGCAATTACCACTTCCACACTGCCTCTTCAAGGCCTTCTGGAGAGACTGCCTCGCTGACGCTGACACCAAGGTCCGCCTTGGTCCCGTGGCCTCCTCCCCCTTCCTTCCTTCCTTCCTTCCTTCCTTCCTTCTCTTCCTTTCTTTTCCCTTCTCTTTTTCTTTCATTCTTTTCTTCCCTATCTCCTTACCTTCTATCTCCTACCCCCTTTTCTCCTTATCTCACACTTTCCTTCTTTCCTCCCTCTTCTTTCCTCCCTCCCTCTTCTATTCTTTCCTTCTGTCATTCTTTTTCCCTCCCTCTCTCCCCTTCCTTCTTTCCTCCTTTTCTCCTTCTTCCTTCCTTCCTCCCCTTCACCCTTTCCTTCTCCTTCTCTCCTTCCTTTTCCATCCCTCTATCCCTTTCCTTCTTTCCTCCATTCTCCTTCCCTCCCTCTCTCTTCCTTCCTTCCTTCCTCTTCTATTCTTTTCCCAAAATTCTTCCTTTCCATTTCCTTCCTTTCTTTTCACTTCTCTCTCTCTCCCCTTCTTTCTTTTCTTCATTTCCCTTCATTATTTTACTTTTTCCTCATTCCCTTTTATTTCCCACCCTTTCCTTGCCTCCCTTCACATTTCCTTTTTTCTTTTCCCCTCCTTGTCTCTCACCCGCTTTTCTTTTCTTCCTTTTCCATAGTTTGTTCTTCTTTTCTTTCTTCCTCTCCCCCTCCCTCCTTTATTTACTCTTTCTTTCTTTCTTTCCCCCATCCTTCCATCTTCTGTTCCTTTCCAGAGTCCTGAGCATACCTTTTGCAGAGTCAGGTCTGAAGTGTCCCGTCATAAGAAAAGGGGGACTCCTTTTCTTATAGTATGTACGTATATACTCACATTAAGTGATAAAATATTATATATATGGCTCTCACTGAAATAAATTTCCAAATATTTTGGTTTCATTGCTCTCTGAGTCAAAAATGTTCCCAACTCCTGGTGATAATATATATTCTCTCTCTCTCGGCATTACTTCGCAAACGAAGATCCAGAAAGGACTCATCCCACGCTTTTTACAAGCACGTTGATGACTAAAAAGGCCAATCTGAGATAGGCAAGTTCAGTTGCAGAAAGCACAGCAGAATATATATTATATATATATTATATGGCTCTCACTGAAATAAATTTCCAAATATTTTGGTTTCATTGCTCTCTGAGTCAAAAATGTTCCCAACCCCTGCCATACATCAAGGGAACCACTGGCAGCATAGGGAAGATGATGAGGTGTGGAGACGCAGCTAACAGCGTGCATCTACTTTTTGAGGATCACTCTTATTTTCACTTGCTGCCACCATTCAGTACACTTGGCTACCCACTGGGAAGAATTCGTTTTAGAGGCTTGTGTGTGAAGGAATCACGAGAGGAGATGTCTTTCTTAAGGAATGGTAAAGTTTATTTAAACAGTGTTTCGAGCTTGGTTGGTTACAATCTACTTAGAGGTACTTCTTAAGGTTACTAGTTACTATCTATGGAGATACAGTCTAACACAAACGCCACTGTACTCCTTAGCACTACACATCTACACTACTCTTTCCCCAGAGTAGACTTAGGCTTAGATCAAATCCAGAGTCTTTTAAACCGCTGAAAGCTGGCTAAACAGGCTCTCCCATTCTCTCACGCCTCCTCCTGCCTTGGCAGTTAGTCACCAACCGAAATATTTGAATTCGGGGATTCCAAAACCATCTTCAGGCTGAGCCTCCAGTTTCCATGGTAACTGAGGTTCGTTGAAGCTCTGCTAGATCATTGAACTGCGAACCCCCCAGGGCCAGCAAAGTTTCACCCCTACAAAATACTTACATATATATAAATATCAACTACATTTACAACCTGTAACAAATAAATATGACTTCACCACATGAGGAAACACAACATACAAACTACAGACCCATTAATAAAATTCAACACATGCTATGTTCAGCAAAGGAGAAGAGGGATCCTCTCACTTCTGTATCTATATGTGAATATCTATATGTGTTCGAGTACGTACCATGTCAACTTTGCCATGAACTTACATATGATACGTTGGAGTTTGGTCTGTTTGTGCAAGCAGTTTATGAAAAGGGTATCTTTAAAAATAAATAGCTAGAATTAGATTAAAATTGTTGGAACCTGCCTATGACTTGGCTAAACACCGGGTGGCAGCAGGAATCCATCTGTGTGTATAAAAGTCCTGTCCTTAGGAAAAGAAACTTGGGTGGAGAAAGTAAGGCATCTTCTTCTCATGAGGGACTGGTAATGTTTTAAATAGTTTCTCAACTTAATCTCCTCAGGATTCGCCTCTAAGGTCAGTTCTTAAAGTTTGAGGCATTCGGTCGACCTTATTGCTTACATCTGGCAAAAACTCTTGCAGCCTTTCATAAACTTCAACTTTGTTCTTGATCAGACCTAGAATGAAATGCAAATCTGCTGCTGTCTTCAATAAAAGTCAGGAAATATCTATTCCCAGCAACTGAT
>JARBWK010001350.1:0-19688 GCA_030556195.1 Anolis apletophallus | reverse complement strand
CCAAACCTGAGGGGAAGGTGGTGAAGGATCACGATGGGAAGGAAGGGAAGGTCACCCACTCACTGGCTGCCGGGGGAAAGCAAGCGAGGAATCGCTGTCCAGCTCCAGCAGGGCGGTTGCGGCCTGCTCGCCTGCCTGCCTGGCCTGGCCTCGCCTGGGCCCCTCCCTCCTTCCCTCCCAGGCCGGGAGACGGCGGCTCCTCCCCAGCGAACTTCCTGCCTTCCTTCGACGCGGCTGAGGGGAAAGAGAGGGAGTGAGGGAGCGAAGGAAAGGGGGCGCCACTCACGGCCTTCCCCGTCGTCGTCGTCTCCTCCTGCTCCTACTCGAGGGGGGCTTCCTTCCTTCCTTCCTGAGAGAGGCCTCTGCTTCTCCTTCTCCTCTCGCCTCAACTCCGCCCCCTCCGCCGCCTCCAGATCAGCCCTGGACAGCGCCACCAGCGCGCGCGCGCTCCCTCCTCGCCCTCCTCCTCCTCCGTCTACTGACTCTACACACGCAGCACGTCCTCGGCGTCGCCCTCGAGGGCCTCCTGCGCGGCCAATCGTTTTCCTCCTCATTACCATACTGGGGGGAAAACCCGCCTTCTGATTGGTTCCCGAGGAGCTAAGCCACGCCCCCCCTTCTCCGCCTCGCGCGCCAGTGGTGCGGAGGAGGGGGGAAAGGAGGGGGGGAGCCACTCTCCTCAGGACAACGGTAGCGGCGGGCGCGCGCATTCCAGCACTCACCACGCGCTGAGAGCGGGAGGCCACGCCCCCTTTTTTCTCCCTCTTCGTTGCGATACAGAGAGACTGGCTGAGGGGGACGCGCCACGTGATGCGCCCTGGCTTGCCACGCCCCCTCCCTCCCCCTCGCCTCAGCCCTTCACCACCACCACTTACTTTCCCCCAACTTGAGTCAGGCTGAAGTAGGCCTTGAAGGAGGAGGGTGTCATACATACATACATACATACATACTATAGACAAGGCCTTCATCCCCCCTTTTCCCCTCAGAAGCAGGGTTGGGATAGACTACAGCAGGCCTGGGCAAAGTTGGGCCTACCAGGTGTTTTGGACTCCCAACTCCCAGCATGCCGAGCAGCCTCAGGCCCCTTCCACACGAGTCCAGGCCTGCTCTGGGAGAGACCAGAGCAGGCCTGGGCAAAGTTGGGCCTACCAGGTGTTTTGGACTCCAACTCCCAACATTCCTAGCAGCCTCAGGCCCTTTCCAAAGAGTCCAGGCCTGCTCTGGGATAGACCAGAGCAGGCCTGGGCAAAGTTGGGCCTACCAGGTGTTTTGGACTCCAACTCCCAGCATTCCTAGCAGACTCAGGCCCCTTCCAAAGGAGTCCAGGCCTGCTCTAGGATACACCAGAGCAGGCCTGGGCAAAGTTGGGCCTACCAGGGGTTTTGGACTCCAACTCCCAGCATTCCTAGCAGCCTCAGGCCCCTTCCAGGAGTCCAGGCCTGCTCTGGGATAGACCAGAGCAGGCCTGGGCAAAGTTGGGCCTACCAGGTGTTTTGGACTCCAACTCCCAGCATTCCTAGCAGACTCAGGCCCCTTCCAAAGGAGTCCAGGCCTGCTCTGGGATAGACCAGAGCAGGCCTGGGCAAAGTTGGGCCTACCAGGTGTTTTGGACTCCAACTCCCAGCATTCCTAGCAGACTCAGGCCCCTTCCAAAGGAGTCAGGCCTGCTCTGGGATAGACCAGAGCAGGCCTAGGCAAAAGTTGGGCCTACCAGGTGTTTTTGGACTCCAACTCCCAGCATTCCTAGCAGCCTCAGGCCCTTCAAAGGAGTCCAGGCCTGCTCTGGGATACACCAGAGCAGGCCTGGGCAAAGTTGGGCCTACCAGGTGTTTTGGACTCCAGCTCCCAGCATTCCTAGCAGCCTCAGGCCCCTTCCAAAGGAGTCCAGGCCTGCTCTGGGATAGACCAGAGCAGGCCTAGGCAAAGTTGGGCCTACCAGGTGTTTTGGACTCCAACTCCCAGCATTCCTAGCAGACTCAGGCCCCTTCCAAAGGAGTCCAGGCCTGCTCTGGGATACACCAGAGCAGGCCTGGGCAAAGTTGGGCCTACCAGGTGTTTTGGACTCCAGCTCCCAGCATTCCTAGCAGCCTCAGGCCCCTTCCAAAGGAGTCCAGGTCTGCTCTGGGATAGACCAGAGCAGGCCTAGGCAAAGTTGGGCCTACCAGGTGTTTTGGACTCCCGCTCCCAGCATTCCTAGCAGCCTCAGGCCCCTTCCAAAGGAGTCCAGGCCTGCTCAGGGATAGATCAGAGGAGGCCAAAGCAAAGTTGGGTCTACCAGGTGTTTTGGACTCCAGCTCCCAGCATTCCTAGCAGCCTCAGGCCCCTTCCAAAGGAGTCCAGGCCTGCTCAGGGATAGATCAGAGCAGGCCAAAGCAAAGTTGGGTCTAACAGGTGTTTTGGACTCCAGCTCCCAGCATTCCTAGTAGCCTCAGGCCCTTTCCTTTTCCCCCTCAGCCACTAAGCCGGAAGGGGCCTGAGGCTGCTAGTAATGCTGGGAGTTGGAGTCCAAAACACCTGGTAGGCCCAACTTTGCCCAGGCCTCGACTAGAGAGAGAGAGAGAGAGAGAGAGAGAGAGAGAGACTGACTGAGGGGATGTGACGCTCCCTGGCTTGTCCTGCCCCCTCCCTCCCTCTCACCTCAGTCCTTCACCACCACCACTGTCTTCCCCCAACTTGAGTCAGGCTGAAGTAGGCCTTGAAGGAGGAGGGTGTCATAAATACATACATACATACATACTGTAAACAAGGCCTTCACCCCCCTTTTCTCCTCAGAAGGGTTGGGATAGACTACAGCAGGCCAAAGCAAAGTTGGGCCTACCAGGTGTTTTGGACTCCAACTCCCAGCATTCCTAGCAGTCTCAGGCCCCTTCCAAAGGAGTCCAGGCCTGCTCTGAGATAGACCAGAGCAGGCCTAGGCAAAGTTGGGCCTACCAGCTGTTTTGGACTCCAACTCCCAACATTCCTAGCAGCCTCAGGCCCCTTCCAAAGGAGTCCAGGCCTGCTCAGGGATAGACCAGAGCAGGCCTAGGCAAGGTTGGGCCTACCAGGTGTTTTGGACTCTAGCTCCCAGCATTCCTAGCAGTCTCAGGCCCCTTCCAAAGGAGTCCAGGCCTGCTCTGGGACCAGAGCAGGCCTGGGCAAAGTTGGGCCTACCAGGTGTTTTGGACTCCAGCTCCCAGCATTCCTAGCAGCCTCAGGCCCCTTCCGAAGGAGTCCAGGCCTGCTCTGGGATAGACCAGAGCAGGCCTGGGCAAAGTTGGGCCTACCAGGTGTTTTGGACTCCAACTCCCAGCATTCCTAGCAGCCTCTGGCCCCTTCCAAAGGAGTCCAGGCCTGCTCTGGGATACACCAGAGCAGGCCTCGGCAAAGATGGGCCCACCAGGTGTTGTGGACTCCAACTCCCAGCATTCCTAGCAGCCTCAGGCCCTTCCAAAGGAGTCCAGGCCTGCTCAGGGATAGACAGAACAGGCCTAGGCAAAGGCTTGGGCCTACCAGGTGTTTTGGACTCAGCTCCCAGCATTCCTAGCAGCCTCAGGCCCTTTCCCTTGCGGCTGAGGGGAAAAGGAAAGGGCATGAGGCTGGTAGGAATGCTGGGAGCTGGAGTCCAAAACACCTGGTAGGCCCAACTTTGCCCAGGCCTGACTAGAGAGAGACTGACTGAGGGGACGTGAGTTATTATTATTATTAGTGTTATTACTAGATATTGCTTGTAGATATTACTTGTAAGCCGCTCTGAGTCATATAAATGTAAATAAATAAATAAATAAATACTATAAACAAGGCCTTCACCCCCTTTTCCCCTCAGAAGCAGGGTTAGGATAGACTAGAGCAGGCCTAGGCCAAGTTGGGCCTACCAGGTGTTTTGGACTCCAACTCCCAGCATTCCCTAGCAGTCTCAGGCCCCTTGCGAAGGGGCCTGAGGCCGCTAGGAATGCTGGGAGTTGGAGTCCAAACACCTGGTAGGCCCAACTTGGCCCAGGTCTGGACTAGAGAGAGAGAGACTGACTGAGGGGACATGAGTTATTATTATTGGCGCTATTCTGCATTTACTACTAACTCACCTCCATTGACTTACCTTTAATCCTGTGGACTTCTCCCCTTCCTTGGACACCTTTCCTTTGCTTTCCCTGCGGACATCTATGGGACCATGTATTGAGGTACTGTGGGTGATGCTTAGCAATCATTTATTGAACTGTATTGTGCATAAGACACTGTATGTATATTTCATGTCTACACCTATATGAATGTTCCGACATTATTCCACTTGATAATATAGAGTATATTTTTACTACATTGATTCAATCAAGGAAGCAGGGACGTGGCCTTTGTAAGGCAGGAGCAGCGCAAGCGATGGTTGGAGGTCTCTTATATACATTCAAGCAGGCCTCAGACTTCTGGCTGTTTGGGTCTTCCAGCTCCCAGAAGCCCTGTCCAGCTTGTTTAATGGTCAGGAATGGAGGGGCACCGTTCTGAGGAGGTCCGTCTGCATTAAAGTCAACTCAAGAGGAAGTAGCACCCAAGGAAACATTACCTTCACTGGCACATTACCATGCCATGCTTGGGTGGTGGAGCATAGTATTCAAGGCACAGGAGGCAACAGAGCCACATCTTTTAATCCACAATCAAAAATGTGTCTGTGCCTTTAAAAAACAACACTGCATATGTGAGATCACATAAGGATTAAGGTAAAGCCTATTAAACGTCAAATTGCGTTATGATTTTACAAATAAAGCACCAAAACATCATGTTTTACAACAAATCGACAGAAAAAGCAATTCAATGCACAGTAACATTATGTAATAATTACTGTATTTACGAATTTAGCACCAAAGCATCGCAATGTATTGAAACAGCTGTGGATTGTTGCAAGAGTTCAGGATGCTCTTTGATTGTGTGTTAACTATAAATCCCAGAAACTGTAACTCCCAAATGTCAAGGTCTATTTCCCCCAAACTACATCTGTGTTCACATTTGGGCATATTGAGTATTCATGCCAAGTTTGGTCCTGATTCAACATTGTTTCAGTCCACAGTGTTCTCTGGACATAGGTGAACTACAACTCCAAAACCCAAGGTCAAAACTCTTATAGTATTTTCTCTTGGTTATGGGAGTTCTGTGTGGGAAGTCTTCGGCGTTGAATATTTATGTCACAGCGGATAGGCAACAGAAATATAGAAGTTTAATTCCCCATCGGCCCAAAAACTCCAGTCTCTGTTCGAGTGAATAATGAAACTCTCATTCAATTCACAAGGTAAATATATAACTTTGTATTGAATTGTATTTAACAATAACTGGCAAAACATCAAAAAACAACAGCCATCACAGCTACCTTTCTAAACATCCTTTCCTCACAGATATTAAATCCCAACTGACAAATCCCAACTGTCACTTTGTAACTGACATTCCTCAATGTTCCATTTAGCAGTCTTGAGACAGCGCCATCTGGTGTCAAACATGTCACACTGCAGGTCATCTCAAACTGCGAAAATATATCTTGTGCTGACTCATGAATTGCTATTCAAAATGCAATAATCTGACACTCCTCCTTCATGAGCAACACAAGTACACACATTTCTTATAATAACAATATCTTCTTACAAAATACATTTAATTTACAATTAGTCAATGCTTTTGTAAACATATCAGCCATATTCTTGTGTTTTCCTTTTAAATACCCACTTGCAACCAATTACCTTTACATCTTTGGTTACATCTGCTTGTTCTAAAACATTTAAAGAATGAAGTGAATCAAATTCCTTCTTCATTGCTTTTACCCAACAATCACATTCATTTTTCGGTCTACGCAATGCTTCAGCGTAAGAATTAGGATCTTTCCACTCTATACTTCCTATTTGCGTGACTTGGTACTTGGCTGGTGGAATTCCTTTAGTGATACGTGTGGATCTCCTAGGAATCTCATCCTTAGTCTCCTCCACATCTCTAATCTCCTCTTGACAATGTCCATCAACCTCTGTTACAGATTTGAACACTAAGTCAGAGTTTGTGGCACAAAAATCATGAAAATTACTTTCTTCAGATTGTTCCTTGCTTTCTTCCACATTTGCCTCATCTAATACCTCTACAACTTCAGATTCATTCTTTACTCTAGAAAAACTTGGGGTTATGAACACTTCAGTGTTTGCATGAATTCTATCCCAATGAGTATTATTTTCGAACTTTACAGATCTGGAGACTGTGATCTTCTTCCCTGGAGAAGAGCCATTCCAGAATCTATAGCCTTTCGTTCCACCTTCATATCCAATAAATTGCATCTTTACCCAATGCTGATCTCTTTTGTCTCCTTGCTGTATAGGAATTAAGACATTTGCATGCGCACCAAATACTTGAAAATGATCCACCTTTGGATGTCTTCCATAAAACAAAAATAGAATGGGATTTCATTTACACTTGAGGTCCATAACCTATTCAGCACGTAATTGGCAGTGTTAGCTGCTTCTGCCCAAAAACCTTTGGACATTTGTGCATCCTCAAGCATTGATTTTACCATGGTTTGAATTACACCTAAGCGACGCTCCAAATTCCATTTTCTTTTGATACACACGGATTTGTTTTCCTATGCCAAATTCCTTTATCCTTAAAAAAATTCTTAAGTCTTTCATTCACAAATTCACCTCCTCTATCAGATTGAACTTGTTTAACAGTTAAATCAGGAAATTGGTTCTTCACAAAATTGTACCATTCAATAAATTTTTCATACACCTGAAATTTACCTTTCAGAGGGTAAACGAAGCCAAATCGAGACCTATCATCTACTATTACTAGTAGAAATACATTCCCTCAATACTCTTTGGAAAAGGTCCAGCTAGATCCATGTGCACTAACTGTAACTTAGTTGTTACTCTATCACTCCTTTTGGCAACAGGATAAGCCTTTAACTTTGTTTTGTTACAGACAGCACACTCTAAATAATTTCTGCATTCTGGTATTTGAATGCCTACTAGCTGTGCAGTCTTTCTAATCATATTATAGTTCATGTGACCAAACTTCCTGTGTAGCATGTGCAGACATCTGTCACCATGCAGAGGTTTCCTTCCAAACTCTGAATACTATTTGTAGACATTTTATTACTAGCATTCATTCTATAGAAACCATTTTGAAATTTTACTTCCTTATACATACCTGTATTTTTACTACTCATTTTACATAACTCCTTCAAACACAATGGATAAACCATGGTCTGCAAGTTGTTTCACCCCTAGAACATTGTGTTCTAGCTCAGGAACTAAATAAACATTGTCTAACTTTAGACTAAATTGACCAATTTCAACTTCTCCCTTTGTTAAAACCTTGCACCTTTGACCATTGGCTAGACTCACACAACTTTGCAAAGAACCAGATAAAGGTTCCTTCTCTGCTAACAATTTACTATCCTTAACAAAACTCTTTGCACTCCCAGAGTCAATAATCCAGGGTACCTGAGGAATAAAATCATTGTTACATTGTAAACTCATCAACAGACAGCCTGAATCAGAGTCTTTTCTTGAATTGTTGATCTGTTCTTTCTTGCTCTGTGCTGATTCACTCTTCTTAAACTTGTTCTGATGACATTGTCTAGCTTTGTGTCCTCTTTTATTACAAATGTAACAGATGATGTCACACTGGATTGTCTCTTTCCTCTTCATATTGAAGCCTTTGTTGACCGTCTTCTCCGTTGAAAGTTGCTGGGCATTTCTTCTGTAACAAGCCCAGTTCTCCAATCTAGTCGAAACTAAGTCGAAGTTGATGTCTTCTTCTTTCACAGATTGCATGGAGTCAATGAATGAGTTGTAGCTCTGCCCCAAACTGCTTAGTAGAATTAAGCCTCTCTGATCTTCTGTAAAATTGGTGCCCCTTGCTGCTAAATCATTAAATAGGCTCAGCATTTTACTCAAATGAGTCTCTCTGGCACAATCTTCCATTGACAGAAGCTTCAGTGAAAACAGTTCTCTGCTCAATAAAACTTTTGAGCCTCCAGTAGCCTGCTGATACAGCTTTTCAAGCCTTTTCCAACAGTCAGCGGCTGTTTCTTCCAGAGCTAAATATGTGAGGTGCCTATCGTCAACTGACAGGATGATGGTAGCCCTTGCCTTGCCATCTTTCAACCTTTCTGCATCAGAAATAGGTCGATGTGTTAAGCAGGATAGCAGCTCCTCCTTTGCCAAAACTGCTCGCACTTTGGTAGCCCATATTAAATAATTTGAGCTTCCTCTGAGTTTTTCTAAATGATGCTGTGCTCCAAATAATGCCATCTTTCTTCACACTACAGATGCTCCTGGCAAAATTCACTTCAGCTTTTTCTCTAACACTGAGGTAAACAGCGACTTCTGCTGCAATTTGCAGTGTTATTCAAAAACTTTTTCTATGAATTATGGGTTATGTAGTATCTCTGTGCCTCTGCAATTCTGGATTCTGGGTTCTGGGTTCTGGGATCTGGGCCCATAACCTCTTCGGCGTTGAGTATTTATGTCACAGCGGATAGGCAACAGAAATATAAAAGTTTAATTCCCCATCGGCCCAAAAACTCCAGTCTCTGTTCAAGTGAATAATGAAACTCTCATTCAATTCACAAGGTAAATATATAACTTTGTATTGAATTGTATTTAACAATAACTGGCAAAACATCGAAAAACAACAGCCATCACAGCTACCTTTCTAAACATCATTTCCTCACAGATATTAAATCCCAACTGACAAATCCCAACTGTCACTTTGTAACTGACATTCCTCAAGGTTCCATTTAGCAGTCTTGAGACAGCGCCATCTGGTGTCAAACATGTCACACTGCAGGTCATCTCAAACTGCGAAAATATATCTTGTGCTGACTCATGAATTGCTATTCAAAATGCAATAATCTGACAGGAAGTTTGTGTCTTTCTGCCATTCCTGCCAGGATATCTATGTTGTGTTCATCGAAACAGGAGCAGGTTTCACACTGAGTGTATAAATACATTAAAAACATATTAACTATAAGTATTACTGTGTTAGGGTGTCATTTTGTGTCATTTCGGTTGGTGGTGTGCCCCAGGATTTTGTAAATGTAAAAAAAAGTGCCGCGGCTCAAAAAATGTTGAAAAACACTGATCTAAAGTGAATTGCAACCAACAGCAAAAATTGACAGCCTTCTTTGTTGTCATTGTTTACACATGTCACAATTAGTGTTACCAAGCCTTACTTTCACTGTCTTTGGCCTTGGTGCCACCTGTTAAAATTAAAGCGGTGCTGCTGGCTTTCAGGCCCATATCCACATGCCCTGCTCCACAAACTGGATTCATTGCTCTGTCTCCATGGGCTGTAGAGCTACAGTACATGATTTAAATATATCCACACAAACCTAGCTTCTAACCTATGTACATTTACAGGGAGCAAACTCTGTGCCTGCTGACCTGTGGGTAAACCAAAAAGGCGAATGTGGTTGTAAGGAAATGCAATTTTAGCAAGCTTACAATCAGATTTCTATGGCTATAAACCTGGCATAAGTATGGATGTAATTCTGGCCTGCCTGTGGCAATGCTGCTAACAAAAGACTGTTGATGGCTCATACTATTCAGAAGATTAAGTGAGGGGTGGAGAAGGTGACTCATGCGCAGTTCCCCCTCCAGCTAGGAAGAGGGGCGAAAGGGCCTGTGCCTTAATAGAACAGTAGACTATGTTTTCAGAGAAGCCCCTTCCCTCTCGGCATTACTTTGTGAACGAAGATTCTTAGGAAGGACTCATCCCACACTTTTTACAAGCGCGTTGATGACTAAAAAGGCACAGCAGAAAGTCTCCTTGGGTGATGTTGTTACAAAGTTGCGGTTCTTTCTGCGTTGTCGTTTCTCTTCGAGACCCTTTTGATGTGTCCTCGAAAGAGGCCTCAGCATTGTGGATAGTGCGTCTCCATGCTTCCCGAAGTGAGGCCAGGGTGGACCATTGTCGATGATCAATCTGGCCGAGTCTGAGGTGTTGTTTCAGGGAGTCCTTATATCTCTTTTTGGGGGCACCTCTCTTGCGCTGACCCGTGGCGAGTTCACCATAGAGTAGTATCTTTAGGAGGCGGTGGTCCTCCATCCTATGGACGTGCCCTGCCCAGCACAGCTGTGTTCTCAATGGCATGGCCTCAACGCTGGTGATCCCTGCTTGCTCAAGGACAGCGACATTAGTCATATAGTTGGTCCAGTGTATATTTAGGATTGTGCGAAGACAGCGCTGATGAAAGCGTTTGAGGAGTCGTAGGTGTTGGCGATAGGTGACCCATGTTTCAGACCCATAGAGCAGAATAGACAATACAATAGCTCTGTACACACTGATTTGGGTGCTTTGCCTCAGGTGCTTGTTGCTCCAGACTCTTTTGTGAAGCCTTCCAAATGTACTATATGGCTTTCCTAATCTGTGATCTATCTCTTTATCAATTATTATTTATTATTATTTATTTATTTCAGGATTTTACCCCGCTCTTCTCAACCCCCGAGGGGGGACTCAGAGCGGCTTACAGCACGGCACAATTCGATGCCACATCAACAGCGTAAAACCCCAAACCCCACAACACATTAAAATACATTAAAACATTAAAATACAATCCCTCAGCAACATCTACAGTCATTCCAATTAAAACAGTATTCAACCCTAAAAACATTGACCCCCTTCCTCCCTCCCATTAGAATCCCATCTCACATGCTGCCTAGTGCTGGTGTGGGAACGCCTGGTCCCAGAGCCAGGATTTCAATCTTGGCATCTGAAGAGATGATGCTTCCCAGGTAAATGAACTGCTGAACGGACTTAAGCACAGATGTGCCTATGCCGACGTGGGGATGATGGTGTTCTTCCTGTGGTGCAGGCTGGTAGAGGACTTCTGTTTTCTTCAGGCTGACTTCCATCCCAAACAGCTCTGCAGCTGTTGCAAAGCAGGATGTGAGGCGCTGCAGGGCTGCTTCTGTGTGGGGGACAAGGGCAGTATCGTCACCAAAAAGCAGCTCACGGACTAGATAGTTTAGAGTCTTAGTGCGAGCCCTCAGACAGCTTAAGTTGAACAAGCTACCATGAGTACGATAGCGTATATATATGCCGTCTTCTTCTTCTTCGAGGTCTGCCGTAGCCCTTTGGAGCATCATGCTGAAGAAGATTGTAAATAGGGTTGGTGCAAGAACACAACCTTGCTTAACTCCGCTAGTTATGAGAAAGGGCTTCGAGAGAGCATCGCCGTATCTGACTTGACCGCGCTGGCCCTCATGTAACAGGATAATCATTTTGAGGAATTTGGGGGGACCAGGGGTGCTCAGAACGGTGATCGGGATCACCAGGGTGATCTCTGGGCCTCATCCTGGTGATCTTCAGGCCCCTGACCAGGTTTTTTTTGCTGTTGGTCCTCTTCACGCACCCCTGCACGCTGCAAAGAAGTCCTCCGTCGTTGCTCCTCCCCGCTCCCTGCTCGCACGCCGCCTCCAAAAGCTCCAGAGTCCAAGAGGCAGAAACGGCCCCCTCTTTTGGATTCCTCCTCCTCCCTCCGTCCTTCTCCAGCCACTCGGAGTCGTAGGAGACCAAAGGGGGCGGGCCTGGATGACGCGATGCATGGCTGGCCCCGCGTGCATGCGCAGAAGCGCCCATTCTGCCTCTCGGACTTCTCGTGAGCTCTTGGAGGCGGCACGCATGCTGGCGGCGTGGAAATAGGAGCAACGACGGAGGAGGAGAAGAAGGACGCTTTGGTCGGTCTTTTTACTTTGGGGTGGGTGCTTGATTGTTCTGTGGCATGTCTCTTTGTTTATTTTTAATGTTTAAAAATGGCCTTTTAGCTCCAAAGCCTCTCTGCTTGCTTTGTTCCTTGTTGGGGAATATGGAAATGTGGGAGAAATGGGGTGGTTGGATGTATTTTTGCATGCCCCTTGGTTTACCTTGCTGAATATTAAATGGCCTTGCAGTTCAACAGCCTCTCTTCTTACTTTCTGGCTGATAATATGTGTGGTAATATGGCAGTGTGGGAGAAATGGGGTGGTTGGATGTATTTTTATGCTCTGTTTTATATTGTTGTTATTAAATTGCAATGTTGATGTTTTATAACTTCATTTTATGTCAACTGCCCCGAGGCTGCTGGAAGGAGCGGTACATAAAAATGAATAATAAATATAAATAAATAAATAAGAAAATAGTTATACGTTTTACATTTCTGGGTAGGTGATCTTTGGGACTTGGTTTTTAAATCAGTAGCTCCCATGCTGAAAAAGTGTGAGCACCCCTGTCCTAGACGTTCCAGGATCTTCCACAGACCTTTTCTGCTCACAGTGTCTATGGCTTTGGTGAGGTCGACAAATGTTACAGAGTCCTATATATGGCTGAAGTTACACTTTAAAAATGGACCTGTTCTGACTTACAAACAAATTCAACTTAAGAACAAACCTACAGAACCTATCTTGTTCTTAACTAGTGGACTGCCTAAAGTAGATTGAACTAGGCATGATGATAGCAAATCTGACTGCAAACGTGGGTCTGCCTTGGCCCGGTCATGTAGAGGTGGTGTGCTGAAGGGCCATTTTGAAGAACAAAGGGGGCTTGTGACTAAGGACCTCAGCCCGGGCCCCACCTGAGGCTTCCCGCTCCATGGCCTGCCCCTTGGGCACCTTCCTTCCAGCTGCCTTTCTATGGCATTTCCTTTGAAGATATGCAGGCTGCAGGGTATTGATTTCACAGCTTCCGACAGAGCTGAAAGGGGCGGGGGTGCCCTGCATCTGCTTGGCTTCACCTGGAGATAACATACTCACATCTGTTAGGCAGCAAGGACTGTACAATTTCTCTTTGTTGAAGTCCTTGCCTCATATTTTTAAAGGATTGAACTTTTTTCCCTTTGTGCATGATGGGCTTTCTTCATCTGTCTGCCTGAACACTTTTTGAACTAAACCTTGGCTGGCTTTTCACTTTGTCCTGACTGCACTTTGACACCACTTTCACTACCATAGCTCGGAGGCCTGAGAGTTGTCGTTTAATGAGGCAGAGAACTTTTTGGCAGAGAAAAACAACCACAACTTCAATGATTCCATAGTATTGATCTTATCCAACAACCACAATTTCCATTATTCCATAGCACCATAGGTGGGTTTGTCAGCCAGTAAAGTCATAGCAACCGTTTTTTGGGATGCACGCGGAATAATCCACATTGACTCCCTTCAAAAGGGTAAAACAATCAATGGCGAATATTGTGCCAACTTATTGGGTCGATTTAATGAGGATTTGGGGGGGAAAACCGACCTCATTTGGCCAAGAAAAAAAGTTCTTTTGCACCAGGACAATGCAAGGGTGCACACATGTGCAGTTGCCATAGCAACAAAACATGAATTGGGATACAAATTGCTCCCTCATCCGCCCTATTCTCCGGATTTATCCCCGAGTGACTATTTCTTGTTTCCAACCTGAAGAAATGGCTCGGCGGAAAGAGATTCAACTCCAACAATGAAATCATCTCACAAACAAATACCTATTTTGATGACCTCGACAAATCTTATTTTTTGGAAGGGATAAAGAATTTGGAGAAACGTTGGACAAAGTGTATAGAGCTCAAAGGAGGCGACGTTGAAAAATAAAATGATTTTTTATCCAAAAACCTGTGTTTTATCCAAAAAGTCACGGACTTATTGACCCGCCCTCGTAATATAACCCCCATATCCACAGGTGCTATACTTCCAGCTTCATATATCCATGCTGAACAGAGTATACCTTTTCTGGAACCCCCGGTGGCACAATGGGTTAAACCCTTGTACCAGCAGGACCGATGACCAACAGGTCAGCGGTTCAAATCCAGGGAGAGCAGGTTGAGCTCCCTCTGTCAACTCCAGCTCCCCATGCGGGGATATGAGAGAAGTCTCCCACAAGGATGCAAACGTCAAACAACTGTCCTTGCAGACGGCCAATTCTCTCACCCCAGAAGCGACTTGCAGTTTCTCAAGTCGCTCCTGTCACAAAAGAAAAAAGACATTTCTACATTTTCAAGCAAGTTCCTATAGTATTTTTGGGCAAGAGTCCTTCATTTCAATAGGATTCCCTGCTATCCATGTGATATCGAGTTGTGTGGCATCCAGGAATACATTCCCTGCTAAATGTCCTGCAGTGCAGGAGGGAGAGGAAAGGATGAAAGAAGGAAGGAAAGCAAAAAGAGAGAGAATGGGGATCAAAACCTGCTATGGGGCCACCCAACCCTAACTGATATCTGACATTAAATTAGATCTAGGTCCTTGCTTATTGTGCTCCAAATCTAAAAACAGATATTCTTTTCCCAAAAAAGCCTATTTCTCTAAAGGCCTACTTTATATACCTTTTACATTCCTTAAAAATGGGGGAATTAAAACAAATATCAAGCACTAGAGTGGGATGATGAGAGGCTTTTTATCATTTTGTTTTTATCATTACTGCACACACAAAAAATGCCACTTTTGAAACCAGTCTAACTTGCTCCTTTGACTTTTGCACAGAGTTCTCAAACCAGCCTTGGGCACTGACCCTGCACATGCGCCGGCATTTCCTTTGTTGGTTTTTGTTTTTGTTTTAAAAAACTGTCATTTAGCTTAGACAGTTGAATCGAATCGGGATTCAATTTGGAGAAAGGATTATTAGAAGATATTCAGAGAAGGGAAGACATTAAAATAGCAAAAAAGAAAATAAAATACTTGGGTATTTTTCTAACTAATAGGTCAGAGAGGCTGTGGGACTTCAATTATAAGAAAATATGGGGAAAAATACAAGAGCAAATGAAAAACTGGAAGGAAATTTTTTTTAAATATATCAAAGAGAATTAGGGCAATTAAAATGTGTATACTTCCTAAAATATTGTATTTGTTTCAAACACTGCCATTAGATATTTCACAACAAACATTTCAAAAATGGGATCGAGATATTAGAAAGTGGATATTTGGGGAAGAGACCAAGAATAAGTAATAAGGAATTATATATGCCAAACAAAGAAATAGGATGGGGGATACCAAAATTACAAGAATATTATGAAGCTTTTCAATTGAAGACAATTTTAGAACTAGAAGAAGAAAATCAAGTAAAATGGATAAGAATAGAAAATGAAGTAAACAAAGGTCAAGGTGAATATGGAATTTTCACACAAAAATTGAAAGAGGTGATAGGGAAAACAATAGGCCCGAGGAAAATAGCTTTAAAAATATGGGAGAAATGGAAAAAGAAATGGATGCCATTTTTCTCAAAGGAAGCCCCGATAGGGAGTCTGAGAAACAAAGAGGATAAGAGCGTCATCAAGAAACTGGAGCAGTGGGGATATTGTAAAATAAAAGACTTATATAACGAAAAGAATGTACTAATGGAATGGAGTCAGTTGAAAAACTTAGGAGGAGAAAGATTTTGGCTAACATTGAGAGGCATTTGGGAACAAATAAAAAGGAAGATAGCAATTCGGGTGAAAATATAATAGATAGGATATTAAAAGAAAGATCCAGTGGAAGGCAAAAAGGGTTAGGCAAAATATATGGAAGAATGCTGGAAGATAAGGAATTTATGTATAAAAGGATGGAAAATAGGTGGGAAAAGGAAGGAGGCCTAGGGAAAGAAAGAATAGATAGGATAAGGATTGGACTAAATAAAATAAAAATAGAAAAATATAGGGAACTAGAGCAGAAAGTAATAACAAAATGGTACAGGACACCAATCCAACTGGCACATATGATCCAGGGTCTAAATCCGAAATGTTGGCACTGTGGGAGTAGAGAAGCCTGGTACGCACATCTCTGGTGGGAGTGTAAGGAGATACAAAGGTTCTGGAATCAAATTTTTAAGAAGATTGAACTATATACAAAAATAAAAAATGATTTAAATATGGATATTCTCTTAAAAGGGATATGCGGGGATAGTAAAATCAAAGCGCAAGAACAAAAATTAGTTATGATGATGTTTAGAGCGGCACATGCCGTGATTGCCTGGGGTGGAAAGAAAAAGAAATGGACCCTTGAAAAATGGTATGAATATGTGTGGGAACTAGTTCAGTTGGAAATTATGGACATTATAAGAAATGAAAAACTATGGACACAAAAGCAGAAGAAAATCAAAGAAATATGGTCACCCTTCAAAAACTGGATACAGGAAGCCAAACCAGAAGATGAACATTGGGGGAAAAAACTGGACAGAATGCAACGATGGCTCAAATAAATGAAGGACTAACTTGTCAACGGGGGGAGGGGGGAGGGTCAGGGGGGAAGAAAAATGTATTGTAACTAAAGCAATATAAAGTAAGAGTAAATGTATTATAAAAATACAAAAAAAATCTTTAAAAATTTTTTTTAGCTTAGACAGTTTAGTCTTAGTCTAATACAGTGTTTCCCAACCGGTGTGCCGCGGCACACTACTGTGCCGTGAGTGATCATCAGCTGTGCCGTGGGAAATGGGAATCTCCATTCCCCTTTCTTCCCCCTCCTGCCGAACACTTTTCCTTCTCCACTCGGGCTCCCTTCTTCCCAGCCTCGCTCTGCTCACTTTGCTCTGGGGCGAGTCTGCGCAGTTGCGCCCGCACGGGTCACGCCTCCCTCCCTCCCCCTCCCCTCCTGAACACGCTCACGCTGCCCCCTCGGATCAAAATGGCGGCAGAAGCGGCAGTGGAGAAGAAAAAGTAATAGTTCAGCAGGAGGGGGAAGAAAGGGCGCGAAGGGGGAGGAAGAGGTCTCTGTCTTCAAAGGATGGTAAGAGCAAACTCTTTCTGAATGAGTCTTGTAAGAAACCTGCTCAATAGGGTTGCCTTGGAGATACCCAGGGGCGGATCTTAGTGGAGGCAAATTAAGTGGCCGCCTCAGGTTGCCACATGGGGTAGGGGCGCATCTGACCACGGCCACCAGGTTCGGTACATGCCGCGCCATTGCTGCGGGCCAGCATGCGGGTGCGACTCCAGGTGGATGGTGACGCAAAACGCACTCCACGAGGCTGAAAAGGAGGATGTTTATCAGCCAGGGGGGGGGGGAGCCTCCCGCTGCAAAACGTCCTCCTTTTCGGCCTCCTGGAGTGCGTTTTGCGTCACCATCCACCTGGAGTCGCTCCCACGCGAATGGCACATGTGCTGAACTAGCTGGCCCTGCGCATGCGCACACCGGTGAGCATGCACGAAGCTGGCCCTGCGCACCTTCCAAGAGTTTTGGACTCCAACCCCCACCATTCCTAGCAGCCTCAGGCCCTTGTCCCTCCCCCTCAGCCACTTAAGCAGGAAAGGGCCTCAGGCTGTTGGAAATGGTGGGAGTTGGAGTCCAAAGCACCCAGAGGGCCGAAGTTTCCCCATGCCTGTTTTAGGGTCCTTAAAGTGGTGAGCCTCCTTCCAACATTGTGATTCTGGATGGAAAACAAACAACAACATAACATAACGTTGTTTGAGACCACAGTGCTCTCTGGGTGTAGGTGAACTACAACTTCCAAACTCAAGGTCAATTCCCAAGCAAACCCTTTCAGTACTTTCTGTTGGTAATGAGAGTTCAATATGCCAAGTTTGGTTCAATCCCATTGTTGCAAGAGTTCAGGATGCTCTTTGATTGTGTGTTAACTATAAATCCCAGAAACTGTAACTCCCAAATGTCAAGGTCTATTTTCCCCAAACTCCATCTGTGTTCACATTTGGGCAGATTGAGTATTCATGCCAAGTTTGGTCCTGATCCAACATTGTTTGAATCCACAGTGCTCTCTGGATATAGGTGAACTACAACTCCAAAATTAAAGGTCAATGCCCACCAAACTCTTATCGCATTTTCTCTTGGTTACGGGAGTTCTGTGTGGGAAGTTTGTGCCTTTCTGCCATTCCTGCCAGGACATCTATGTTGTGTTCATCGAAACAGGTCCAGGTTTCACACTGAGTGTATAAAATACATTTAAAAACATATTAACTATATGTATTGCTGTGTTAGAGTGTCCTTGTGTGTCATTTTGGTTGGTGGTGTGCACCAGGATTTTGTAAATGTAAAAAGTGTGCCGCGGTTCAAAAAAGGTTGGGAAACACTGGTCTAATAAACTAAAGCTGTATTTTAAAAAGAGATTTAATTTGAGCTAAGAATGCTGTTTCCCAGCATTATATCTTCACATCAATTGCGGTTTCTTAAGGCAAATAAATATTATTCCTGATGCATTCTCGCCCCCTTTTACACTGGCCTGTTAATGCAGTATAGAAAGATAGCTTCAAATTGTAGTGGTCAGGCAGTAAACTCCCACAACTAAAGCAAGTGGGGGGAAAAGCCCTTAATGTGCATTGGGGCAATCTGGTTTGTGTAATCACCATCTGGGCCTCAAAACGGTTCCAGGATTTCCTATGTAAGCTTCTGCACAGTGAAACCACATATTTCAATGCACATTTAAAGTGTTTTGAATTGTCAGTGTAGACGGGGGCCTTAGGCAGTCTGGGAGTGATCCTGGAGTCATCGGTGAGCCTGGAGCCCCTGGTCTCGGCGGTGGCCAGGGGAGCTTTTGCACAGCTCAGGCTTGTGCGCCAGCTGCGCCCGTATCTTGGGAAGTCGGACTTGGCCACAGTGGTCCATGCTCTGATTACATCCCGTATAGACTATTGCAACACTCTCTACATGGGGTTGCCTATGAAGACTGCCCGTAACCTGCAATTAGTCCAGTGCGCAGCAGCCAGACAACTAATGGGAGCGGGGTACAGGGAGTACACAACTCCCTTGTTGCGCCAGCTCCACTGGCTGCCAATTAGCTTCCGAATACAATTCAAAGTGCTGGTGTTGACCTACAAAACCCTATACGGTTCCGGCCCAGTTTACCTGTCCGAACGTATTCTCCCCTACGAACTGTCAAGAGTGCTAAGATCGTCTGGAGAGGCCCTGCTCTTGGCCCCACCATCTTCGCAGGTGCGTCTGGTGGGGACGAGGACAGGGCCTTTTCTGGGGTGGCCCCTCGGCTGTGGAATTCCCTCCCAAATGAAATCAGATCTGCCCCTCCTCCTGACTTTTAGGAAGCGGGTGAAAACGTGGCTGTGCAATGAGACCTTTGCAGAATGAAGGAGGAGATCGCAGTTTACTTAAAGTCGCCAACCACTTGATGTGGACCAAATATATCTGGATTAAGTTGGACTTGATTTTACTTTGGCGAAAGACTTTTAAAATGTACTAGCTGACCCGGCCACGCGTTGCTGTGGGATTTTTTAAACTTGGGGACTGTGTGTATAGTTATGTATATGTGTATATGTGTATGCGTGTATATGTGTGTACTTATGTATATGTGAGTTTGTATATGTATGTGCGTGTATATGTGTTGATGTGTGTAAGTACAGGTGTGTATATGTATGTGTGTATGTGTATATTTGTATATTTCTGTGCATGTATATTCTTCTCCCCTCTTTCCTTCCTTCCTTCACTCCATCCTTCTATCCTTTCCTTCCTTTCCCCTCCCGTCCTTCCTGCTATCCTTCCTTTTTTCCCTTCCTTTCTTCTCCCCTCTTTCCTTCCTTCCTTCACTCCATCCTTCTATCCTTTCCTTCCTTTCCCCTCCTCTCCTTCCTGCTATCCTTCCTTTTTCCTTCCTTTCCTCTTCTCCCCTCTTTCCTTCCTTCCTTCACTCCATCCTTCCTTTTTTTTTTCCCCTTCCTTCCTTCTTTCCTTCCTTTTTCCTTCCTTTCTTCTCCCCTCTTTCCTTCCTTCACTCCATCCTTCTATCCTTTCCTTCCTTTCCCCCTCCCGTCCTTCCTGCTATCCTTCCTTTTTCCTTCCTTTCTTCTCCCCTCTTTCCTTCCTTCC